>BQNB010052957.1:0-31229 GCA_026074375.1 Tanacetum coccineum
GAAGGTAAATTTAAGCACTTGAACAGTAACAACTTAAAACGGGTATAAACTCTTAAAAACTTCAATGCTTCATTAATTGATAAAAAAGGTACAAGGAACTTTAAATAAGCTGTAAATAAGCATAAATAAACATAAATTTTGCTGAATTGAAAATTAATTAACTAAATAAGCTACATTCCTTTTTCGGCTAACACTAAGGTCCTATTTATACTACAAGCTAAGTCTTCAGCTCTTGCAAGGTGTTTTTCTTCTGTGAGAGACTTCAAAGTCTTAATCCAAGCCATCCATAGTCCTTGTGCTTCTTTAAGAATGATCACAGCCATTGATTCGGCAAAAGTTATGGGGAAAAGTGAGATTGCCAACATGGCAATGCCCCTTTTTTGGTGGGAAAGATAGTGGAGAAGGGAGGAAGTGATTATCCATGGTGGTGGTGATAGTTTACAGGGTAAAAACGGGGTTACAAACCCGTGAGTTGTGTTGGGGGGAAAAAAGGGGCGGGAAAAACTGTTTTGATTATAACAGTCAAAAGTTTTAGGGGGTTTGACACAATTAGTCCCTCGAGGTGTATAAAGGGTTTGCATTATACGTCCTTGTGTAATTAAAGGGTTTTGGGATTTGGCAAAACAACCCCCCAAGGGTTATAAGACCCTTTGCACCGCACGTCCTTATTAGTTATAACTTAGGGGACTTGGCAGTTTCACCCCTTGTAGTTAAACTTTCCCACATTGGCAGTTTGAGCCCTTCTCTTCGTTTTTCTTGTTTTCTTCTTTAAATAAGTTTAGGGTTTTAACAAATTTAACCCTCAAACTTATTTTTCTTGACTTTTGGTTTCGGGGTTGACTTGGGTTGACTTTTCTTGACTTTTTTAGGCTTCTTGTTTGACTGGACTTTGTCTTTTTCCTGCTCTTCCATTCCGAGTCCGGTTTTATCGTTTTGGCTTCGTTTTTCGTCCTTTTCTTAGTTATCCGTTCCTGCACAATACAATTAGCAAAACAAGCATATATTTGGCATTTTAAGTCCGTTTTTGGTTATTTTAGCTCATTTTTAAAGGTAAAAGGTATGTGTAATTAAACACATACCATTCCCCCATCCTTGGTTATCTTTGTTGCATACTTCGATCTAATCAGATTTAGAATCGGGAGGCGTGCCACCATGATTAATAGAAACATATAAAAATTATAAGTCTCGTTGATTACCGCGCGCAGATAATGATAAAACATTATAGTCGGACACTCACATTGAGTAAAGTCTATTATAGCGTCAATAAGGTCGATTAGCAATATTTCATGTTGACTTTGAAGGCCTTAGAGAATGAACCGTTTGTAGACCTAGCTTGATGAAAAGACTAATAAAATCGTTTGTGGATGCAACATAGGACGAGAGAACTACTCGGATGCTATCAACCTATTACCTTTTAGTCATGGAAGTTTTGACATGATCATGGAACTTTATTGGTTGTCAAAAACCTAAGGCTGACATGATTGCCAAAATCCCCTTGTCGAACGACGGTACACACAAGATTCATGGTGAGCGTCCAAAAGAAAATTTAAAACACCTTGCGAGTACGAAAACGGACGAGAAGAAATACAAAGATTTTATGGCACGAGATATTTCGAAGACTTGTCAGGACTACCTCCCCCTCTCCCATCAACAAATTAAGTTACATAAACTTAATTCTTTGAACTACACCGATTACGGGATTCCAGTACTAATTGGTGCCTTTTAAAATACACGATCTCCTATGTTCCAACACTTCAACACTCTCACCATCTCTCAAATACTTTCTAGCCTTCTTCATTAAGAGCGTGCATTGATTATTGGAAATCAAAAAGGAGTTGATGATCTAGTCGACTAATTAAGCGGTGCTAAACATTTCTTCCTTTCAAACAAATAACATTGATCACGGGATTGACACCTCAGTGTTCGCTATGAGAAAACCCTTAAGTTAATGTTTAGGACTAAATACACTCGTTTTTATTCTTAGTTTTGCCATTATTACTATCTGACGTGATGAATACGTTCATGGAATCGGGAAATAGAGTATAGAGACCGTTGCTAGCTAAGTTCGATACCCTACTTATACACGACATACCTACTTAATTGTGAGGCAACGAAGATTCGTGAAAAACTTTCGAGCCTATCTATTATCGTACACATTTCGGTTAAGACTTCCTACACTTATGGATCTTAAGCCATGAATACCCCTGCAGAACCCCACTGATTTCCAAGTTACCCAGTTGAATCTCTTTCGGGTAATAATAAGAAGAAGTGTCACAAACGTTGAAGCATACACTATCCAATGCAGGATTATATTGCATACCAATGCAGAGGAACAAGGTTATCTCATACTCAACAAGACAACGCAAGGAATGTCAGAAAAATTACACGACGCGTGACTTGGAGCTGGGAACCGTTATTATTGCACTTACGTCTTAAAGACACTAACTATATGGTATGAAGAGTACGATGATTACTGACCATCGGATTCTTCCGCATCTCCTCGACTAGAAAATGCTCAGTATGAGACAAAGGAGATGAGTGGAACTACGAAGTGATTTAAATTGCGAATTCTAGTATCATCTAGGCAAAGCAAAAATCATAGCAGATGCTCTGAGTGAGGAAGAAATATTGAGACCCTTACGAGTATGACCATTGGGAATGCAAGTCAGACAAGTTTGAAACCTCGCGTATAGAATACTCGAGGTGAAGCAATGAAGCACGGGAAGAACATTTAGATCTTAATACACTTTTAAAAGCTCAAGGCGACCTTTAATTTCTCCGCAGACACCCATTAGTATTGCAAGAATTGGGTTTTGAGCAACCCCAGAATTCAGCTAATTCTTCAAAAACGTTGAGCTTTTTAATAATTTATAACTTATTCTCAAGGCAGTTCTTGTTTGATGAGTGACGAGATTAAGTTAGACTCAAGTTGTTGCTTAGCTTAAGATTTTTAAGGAATTCACTCGAGGACGAGAAAGGCGTGAAGTACATAAATTTAAATTGACATGTTGGAGTTTGGTACTTGACGGAAGAGCTTGGATCCCGAGAACTATTGATCTGACGAAAGTTATCATGAGGGTAATCCATAGATTTAGAGTTCAATTTTGTTTTAATGGTATACTTCACAAGAATTCAAGGTAATACTACCGTTGGTCAGGAATGTAGGAGAATATCGCCATGTATGATGGAGCATGCTTGAGTTCTCGAAAGTCAAGGCCAAACACCTTAAACCATATAAATCGTGTAACAACACAAAATTCACTATAAAGATTAGAAACATATGTCTGAGGACTTTATGACCAAATACTCTTGAGCTGCAAGAAGGACATGACTTGATGGAAGTAGTAATGGATTTACTAACGACGTTTGTGCAATTCAATTACTATTCAAGAAATTTAGTGCTCATATACAACAATTCAGATAGGAGTAGTCGTCTTTCACCATGATGTTGAATTTAACACTTAAGCGAGCGAACATCTAGACCTTAGAAACATGATTCAGGCATGTGTAACTCGGTTCTACATAGGTTGAGACAGTCGTTTACTCTAGTTGAGTTTCTTGTAACAACCTTTACACGATTAGCACAAAGGAACATCCCATAGGAAACATTGTATGAGCATACGTATCGCTCACCACTTGTTGGTCAGAAATAGCAGATAAAAGGTTGACATAACCCGCCATTATCCACATATATGTCAGAAAGAACCCAGTTATCATAGAATACTCAAAATCCTTCTTTTCAAATACTTTAAGCTATGCTAACCACTATATTTCTTTGGACTAGATTTTTGCTTATAATTAGCGTATGTGAGCATTAGTGGTTGATCGTATCTAATTGAGAATTATATATTCTAATTGAGCCAACAGTCTTAGCTCCATCTAGGAGTTGAGCTCCTGTTGGTAGTCGACTTGTTGAAAGACTATTTGATGCATCCTAACACTCTTAGCAGCGACTTGTTGGAAGGCCATTTTGGCACAAAACTATTTTTGATATCTAAATTTATTTGCATATATTACTGCACTCTAAATGCTTTTGCGTGGTCTCGATTGATAGTGATTTTGGGTAAACCCAAAGTCGAACCGATTCTTTAAAACGTTGATCTTAGTAACAACTCGTATCAAATTCATATGTAGTATTAGTTGAATTTCAAGACGAAATTCCTTTAACTATGGGAGACTATAGCAACTGTCGCTTTCAGATTAATATTTATCTAATTACTTGAGCATTTTATTATTTTTGTGAGTATTTGATTCTACGTGAAACTGTTAGATTTATCCCGCGTAAACTGAAAAACATCTCTGTACGCATTCTGGCTTTTGAATAAATGTAGTCTACTCATAACTAGCGTATTATGTCTTTACAAACGTACTTTTATATGTCGCGTGTTTTAATTTTAGGAGTTACGTAAAATACTTCTAGTGCATTCACGTTTGCATGCATGCATGTGTTTACCCCCAATCATCAAAATATCTAGATACTTAGTGCTAGTCAAAAATTCAAAATTTTAAAACTTTTGGTCCCCTCTTCTTCCTTTGTTTCGTCTATACCCCACACCACCCTACCATCTTTGCATTTTTTCTAGCCTAACAAGATAGTACTAGTGGTCACCATGTTTTTTTGTTTCTTCCTTGGTCCTTTCCCATAAAATCTCAACCATGTTTTTAAGAGGGGGCTTCTGTGCTTGAGCAATCTTGCTTATCCATTGTTGAGGCGCTCTAGAATCAACAGATTTTGTAGCATTCCAGTCAGGGTCAAGAGTTGGAGGTCTCTCAGGTTTCTTGAACCAATCATTCCTTGGAGTTTCCTCGACATTGGGTTGATCCTTAGTGTTACCCATGTCATCTCCTTGATCTTGTGGCATTTTAGTGTCTGCAGTCTCAAACACTGGTTCCTCTGCTTGAGCAGACTTGCCAGATGATTATGACTGAGACTTGGAGCCTTTGGAAGAGCTTGATTTAGTCTCTTTTGACTTAGAGCCTCTTAATGGTTCATCATCCTTGCTTGTCTTCTTTTTCTTTAACCTTTGGTCTGGTCTAGCTAGAGGGTCTTCATCCTTGTCTTTATCTTTACGATTTCTCTTTAAAGAGTATGCTTTACCATATGAGTCGAATAGATCCTTGTCGAGCTGATAAGATTTGATCAGTGCATCATAAAGGTTTCTATGATCTTCAGCAGCTCAATACGATTTACTTTTCTCCAATTTGTCTAACAGGATCTTCTTCAATTCAAACTCTGTGAGAGATGTTGCAGCCTCATATGTAGATTGCGGTTAAGAAGATGATTTAGCTAACACAACATTCTTAAGTGATTCAGTGATAGTACTCTGGATCATAGGAGTGGCGAAGTCTGATACATCCTTATGTAGGATCCGAGGCAATATAATTTTGACTTCATCCTTTATAATGTCTTTCACTGATTTCTCAACAACATCTATGTATAACTTCCTCTCTTCTTAAGCTTTCTTTTCAAATTCCTTAGTGTATGACTGAAGAGTTATTCTGGTAGCATATATAATTCTTGTACTCAAAAGGTCATCCACCATTGTTGGAAGTTAAGATTTGACAGATTCGAGGAGTTGTGCAAAATGGTCAGCTTGTTTGAGTTGAGACAACTTCGTTTCCAAGGTAGACACTCTTTGATCGAAACCAAACATGGAAGAAAAATTAGGAAGAGCAAGAATTGAGGTTGTAGTTAGAACGGTTGTTAGTGCAGGAGATGGTGTCATCAGTTGTGGAAGAGGAGTGATCATTGATATAGTTGGAGGAATGGTTGTAGCATGTGCAGTAGCAGTTTATGGGATAGCCGTCTCAGGTACAGTGAAAAGAGAGGGTGCTTGAGTGCTTGATTCTTCCTGATGACTCTTAAGAAGTGAGTGTCACATGTGTATCTTCTATAACTTGCTCATATGACTTTTCTTGAGAAACATTCTGATTAACATTAGTCATCTCTGCATCACCTTTCCTTTCCTTTTGATGTTCTATACCTAACGATCTCAAGTCCACATCCTTATACAAATCATCATCCTCTTCTTTATAAACATTTTCATAATCATCATCAGATTCATATTCTTCATCATAGTCTTTTAGAGTAAAGGAAGGATTATCATCATCATCAGAATTACCATCATCATCACTATCAGCCTTATCATCATCACCTTTACTGTCATCATCACTGTCATCATCATTATCATCTTCACTGTCATCCTATGATTTATTTTCACTCTTAGAGTCATATGTGGGTACATCGGGAACCCCTGGTTTAGTACCAGTTCCTTCATCTGTACCAGTTATCTTATCTTTGGACTTATTAGGAACCTTTGGTTGGGAACCAACTCCATCACCTGAGCCACTTGCATGAAGCATATGAGAGTCCTTCTTGCTTTTATGAAGAGCTACTTTTACCTAAGCAGCTTCAAGTAATGCTGCATCAGAAAGCAACTCCATGCCTTTGCCTTTGTTACCTTTAGCTGGTGTTTTCTTCTTCGATACAGACACACCAGGAGTATCTCTGATGACAACACTTGTTGTTGACGCAGTAGTTGACTTCTTGGCAGGTCTCTTAACTCTTTTAGCTTTCTTGATAAGTACTGATTCTTTGACAAGAGACAATTTTCTTGAGGGTGAGGCAACTTTCTTATACTTCCTTGCTTTCCTGGGAGGAACTTTTCCTGTTGTAAAGTCGTAGTAAGTCTTGTAAGCTTGAGAATCTTTGATGTCTTGATTTATCATGTCATTTGGAATCAGGGCTCCATACTATTGATAGTCTTGTGTCTTAGAGACAAATGTCAATGTACCGAGTAGCGAGTCATCATGAATTATGTGAAGATTGATCCTGTTCCTCATAGAGATTGTCTTGTCCTTAAAGATGAAGTGGTTGATGATAACTTTAGTGAATCTAGGGTAGGGAATGTGCTCTTTCCTTGCTGAAGTTATTTCTCTGTTGTTAGCTTGATACATGAAGTCTTCTTAGAGCAGAGCAACATAGTTAACATTCTTCTTATTGTACATACCCCATAAGATTTGATCTAGTGATTCCCTAAGTCTATCAAGTCCTGTTGTTTTTCCAGAAATGCACCTATTGATGATTGCAACAAATGTTCTCCAAGGCTGGTGCATTTGATCAGTATGAATTACAGATAACATATTACACATGCCAGAATAGCCAAGTTCCTGAATGAATGTAACCAGTTCTTCTTCTGAGGGTGGTGCAATAAAGTCTTGGTTGAGAATTCTGGGACATATTTGAAGAATTTCACAAAAGATTTCCGTATCAACTCGGAACTTCTTCTTTTCCAGCTTGAAGTTGTATAAAGAATCTATGATCCGGTGGTCTAGGAGACTCAAACCATAAGATAGCCATTATTGTTAGTGAGAGAGTAGAGAGAGAAACAAAAGTGTAAAATAAATGTGGAAGTGTAAAAATGATACAAGGCTCAACCCCTCTATGGAAGCCATAGAGGGGTATTTATACCACCATACATTACACAAGTATGTTATATTGACTATTCTAGTCCCTGTGTATGGTGGTATGGTAAACTATGGTAATTCCATAATGTCGTCACGTAAAATGGATTCCTAACAATCTTCCCCCACGGGACGAAATACGAAATTACTTACAATATTTTCCTAACAAGTACATATTGATTAAGAACACGAACTTCCATAAAGCTTTCAATGCTGATAATGTCTTTTGTGGTCTTTAACTTCAAGTCTACACTCCAACATGAATCATCTTTGTAGTACCTTGTAGAAGAAATATTAAAATAGGCATGAACTAGGTAACCCATACACTTCTTGGTTAAGGAGAAGCTTCTAAATCAGCTTCCCCCTAATTTATGCCACATTTTCTTCATTTAGAAGCTTTAAAAGCTTCCCCTAAACTAGCAATGAATCAACTTCCCCCTAATTCATGCCACATCTTCTTTATTTAGAAGCTTTTAAAGCTTCCCCCCAAACTAGTAATCCTCTCTTGAGCAGTTTTAAACTTTAAGAATAAGCTTAGTGATTGACCGTTCGGGGAGTCATTAACTGGATTAGCAACGTATCTTCTCATGCTTGAGTATTTCTTCTCACAACACTTCCCCCTAGAAATTCAAATAATGCCTACTAACTTTCACAAGATATCTCTTCCCTCGTTTAGTTGAAGAAATGCACCCAAAAGCCACATATTAAAGCGCTGATTTTCTCTGCGGTTATGACATTTGTCATCTCGGCATGGCCTAACATAAAAGAATTTCAAGAAAGATGACTTTTTCAGGCTTTCAAGAAAAAGAAAGGCAAAGACTCTTGGGTGTATGTCCTCTTTCCATCTTGCTGGTTTCGATAGCTCAGAATCAGCAAAACCTTGTACGCACATATACTTGAATATTTGTGTGAAGAATAAATTAGCTCAAATCTATCCAGTGAGAATCAACTGCTGATCAAATCTCTACTCACAAACTCTCTCTGACTATCTTTTTACCAACCGTTTTTAGGCTATTTGAAGTGAACACTGCGGGGGTAAACCCGATATACCAAACTTGAAAATTTAGTTCAAGTTAACCAATTTATACACCAATTTGTATAAACCTTTGGTTAAGACTGGAACTACATTAAACAAGATCAACAACCTACCAAATGTTTACCACTGATGGAGTAAACCCGATATACCAAATTTGAAACCGAAGTAGAATTCCCTATTCGTGTGACTTAAGCATGCACTAATATTGGAAGAATAGTGTAGAGAAACTCAATACTTACCAAGCAAAGTATGATACATTCATCACCCTTTGCGATTATCCACAACGTCTTCAGCGTGTGACACTGAGAACTACAACGTATCTTCTTTAAGTGATAGTTATCCAGGTCTTTAACCAACCACCCCGAATACTGGTAACTTGATAACCCAAGTATTCATCCAAAATCGTAAGCCCGAGCAAGTTATCATTGAAAGTCATGCATCCAACCAACTATGAATGACTAAATCCCGACTTTAAGATAAAATAAGTACACGCCTTCGTGAAAGTCAACTTCAATCTCAAATAAGTGATACCCGATCAACTCCGTAGTCACTTAGAAAAAATTAATTCCAAATCTAGCCATTACAAATTAAATTCCATGATTCTTTATAAGCATCGATCCTGGTCTCGTCACATTGTCACTTTGTCATTTCGAACCTCGAATACAACTGATAAGCATTTATCTTCAACTATTTAGTCCAAGCTCTAATGTAACCATTAATAACTAAATATAGCAATAGTCATCCCAAGTGAATCATTTAGCTAAATTTAGTTTTAATACGAAACCAACTGTTGTAACCGGGTCCATCACAAACTCAACCCAACACCAATTTAAACACGGCCCATTCCTATCAATTAAGTTATAACCGGCCCAACCAATTCATAATGTCTCGGTCCAAAATGATACACACCGTATGTAGCCCAACACAAAAAGATTCAGGCCCAACATTCAGTAAAACTAAATAAACACATGTTATATTGATTCATAACATAACATTCGGCCTAATTTTATTGATTCATGAAGCATGATTTTACAAAACCAAAACATTTGGCCCACTTTTGTTATGTTGTCAACTACCCGATCCATTTAGAAGACTAGGGATATAAAACCATACAACTCCCTAATTATTCTCACAACCCTAACCCTAATCACATTTTCATTAGCCACCACCTATACTCTTTCTCCCAAAAACCAAAATGTGGCCATACCGAAATCAAAAGATCTAATCTCATATCTATTTGTTTCTTTGCTTTTAATAGAACCACAAACACCAATACCCTTTCATTCAACCTTATTGTTTTCTACTGCTCGAAGCTTACCAAGAGCCACAAAGTCACGACTTTAAGATCTTGTGTAAACAAGGTCTCGGGTAGGTTGTATTGAGTTGTTCTCAAATCAAAACAAAAGAAGAACGAAATATACTTGTTTTTGTTCTTGCTTTTATATTCGAATAGTAACAAGAAGTATAGCTTCATATAGATCTATGATGAAATCTCTTAAGAGAAATTATTCTAGGAACAAGTTAATATATCTTTCAAAAGAGAATCTGATATCATTTGCTTTTTAGGTTTTCGGTCGAGTCTTTTTGATTGATGGAGATGTTGTGGTGGTATTATATGTGATGAAGGGAATAGGTTTGGATGATTGGATTTGTTGATGAGTTGTACTTGTGTCGATAGGATATAGTATTTGGGAATGAATTTGTGACGAAGGGAGTATATTTAGATTTGGATGTATTATTGATGTTTTTATGGCTGTTGTTGTTTTTGTGATTGGTTATTTCTGTCTTTTCTCATCCATTCTCTTTTCATTTTCTTTTGGCTTTTGACTCGGTCATGACTCAGTTGAGTTGACCCGGGTCAACTCGGTAATTACCTAGTTGAATCAGAATTGGTATAAACCGCCGACATGGTGGATGTATAAATCGCCGAATTAAGCCCACGTATAAATCGCCGTATTTAAGACGGGTATAATTCACCATCTTTAAGACGTGTATAAATCGCCGTCTTTAAAAGTGTATAAACTACCCAGAAAAATGTCCTTTTGGCTAAAAATATGGATAACGTCCTTCTATCTGGTTCAATAAGTATTAAGATAAGCAGAAACAAAAGAAATAAGCTCGAAATAGAGCATGTTATAAAGCACAAACCATACCATTAGCTTTTTTAAACTACCAAATAAGCATTACAGATCCAACAGTGACAAAGATATCAGACCAAAATATTTAGGATTGTTTGGTAGACAAAAAAAAACACATGAATTACTTTGAACAGATAATAATGAACAATGGACAACTTAGAAAAACGTGACAAGTGAGACCAAACAGACCATACACATCAACCCGACCCAAGGTCATAACCAAGGCGATGATACCAATTGACGAATATAAAGAATCTATGATCCGGTGGTCTAGGAGACTCAAACTATAAGATAGCCATTATTGTTAGTGAGAGAGTAGAGAGAGAAACAAAAGTGTAAAATAAATGTGAAAGTGTAAAAATGATACAAGGCTCAACCCCTCTATGGAAGCCATAGATGGTATTTATACCATCATACATTACACAAGTATGCTATATTGGCTATTCCAGTCCATGTGTATGGTGGTATGGTAAACTATGGTAATTCTGTAATGTCGTCACGTAAAATGGATTCCTAACATGTTTTGTCTTGCACCAAGTTTGAACCCCACTAGCTTAGGATCCTATGTGCTTATTTTTGGTATAAAAGGAATCCTTCATTCATTCATTTCATTTCATTACACACACACTTAAACACATGACAAAATTTTTTGCTCTCTCTCCTTGTTCATTTTCTTTGGTTTGACAACAACAAGACCCAAAAGGGTGTTCATTTTGTTGATTTCTTAAAGACTTGGGTTAGTCTTGGCTAGTTAACATAAGCCATAACCTATAAATGTCCCCTATTTAAACAACTCATTCCTCATTCTAGGGTTTTTCATTCACACACAACATAAACAAACTCACTCGTCCCTTCCTCTCCCTCTCTTGCTCACGGTACAAAAACCACCACCATAGTTTTGATCTTTAACAACACATTTATAAGAAGATAAGATGTTAGGGGTGACTAGTAAAGAAGATTCTTGGTATTATTTTAAGTGTTTACAAGTATTTCATTGATCTAGGGTCCAAACCATACATTTTTTCACTTGTAAGCATTTCACTTCATATCTTCATTTATTCTTGCGTATTTCATTAGATCTACGCATCATCTTTCTCAATATCATCACCTATGTTTGCGTAAAAGGATATTTATAAAGAAACTAGGAAAACAAAAGGGTGGTACAACTTTATTTATATTCTTGAACTAAATCTTGTTATTATTGAATTTTAGGATAGATTTATGATTATAAATATAAAAAGTAGTTCTTGGTGTTATCGTAACAAATCAGTAGAAGGGATAGGTAGTCTTGGAGTTGATTGAGTGTTGGTATCAATCGGTGGACGAGATTTAGGCTAGAAATAAAGTCGTTGTTTGCGGCAAAAAATATGATGTGGTTTGGTAAATACTACATTATGTCTGAAATTATTATGGGATATAACAGGTGGTTAAATTTACTATGAGTAGCCAAAACTTTAAAAATGTGATAGTATACTTAAATACAAACGCGTGGATATAAATTTTGTAAAAATCTAACTTATAACGAGTGAGTTACGACCAAATGAAGTTCGGATAAAAACTAGTAACTTTTCCAGCAAAACTGTTCTAAACACATTCTGTCCAGTTTAAGTTTTCAGGTTTTTGACCCATTTCAGGTCTGAGTCCGGTGAAACTGATAAGAGAAAACTTGTAGATCATGATTATTTCTTGAAACGTCGCTTTTGAGCATCCCGTGAATACTTATAACGAAGAAGCTACGCCCTTCCAAAGTTAGACTAAAATCTGGAAATTTTACAAACTTTCTGCATAAATATTTCTAATAAAAGTGAGCTGCTGGAAACTTAAAATGAAGTTTTTGGGCGTTTTAGAGTCTGAACGAGCTATAAAACCCTCAACAAATGTTGTAGTGTCACTTATATATTTTTTATACGCGTCAAAAACTTTCAAAAATATTATTATGTAAGCGATATAGGATTTATTAAAGTTGGTGACTTAAAAATAATAGTAATGAATATAATGACGAATAAAATTGGTAACTAGACTTTTTATAGGATACTTAGCGTGTTTTAGGCGAGATATAAATTAAACGAAAATATTTAAAAATCGAATAATGTGCGGGATTTCTAAAGATTTATAAAAATGGAAGTTTTTGCTTTAGCGTCAAACTTAATAACTTTTACGAGATCGCATTTTTACTTACATAACTAAAATGCAAACATGTTTGGGTGATGAGAACTTTATAAAAGATCGCATATGCATCATTTCACTATTGTTTGCTTGCACCTAAAGCGCACTACATTCCATATAGGTCACGTTTAGGACAATCATTTGTTCTTCACTTGTTGATTTATTACCGATTCACCGCTTTGCTTAAGGTGAGTCTTCGTAGCCCTTTTTTACTTATATTTTTCAAGGGGAAAATGTTACTCAAATGATATTTAAATATTTTGTGATGTGTTACACTATTTTATACTTGGACAATATATACGTTTATATTGCTATATGTGCGTTACTGTGTACTTTAGATTGCGAGCGGTAAATTTACCTTCGGGAAAAGGCGCCCATTATATCCTTGGGTAGAGGCGCCCAGTATATTGCGAGAAGATGCACCTATTACTATATGAGTTTATTTATGTGATTCATTGTCGTGTATTATCTCTTAATGCTTGTATATGCGTATTTTCACACTTTTGCCCTACTTAAACTATATGCACAGCAAATGGGTTTATTACTTAAACCTACGAGCTCACCAACTTTATGTTGATGTTTTTGAGTATTCATTTTTAGGTAATCAACTTACTTTGCCTAAGGAGCAATAGGGCCTTCACGCATTGCCTAGAGAGACTTAGGAAGTAACCCTCGCGGGTTACTTATCCCTTGTATTTTTGCAGTTATTATCTTTATGTTTAATTTGACTATTTAAATTTAATTGTACTTGTCCTGGGTTGTGAGATTATTATAACTATGTGGCTATGTTGTCGTGGTACTGACTATCCATGGTATAAGTCTCCACTTTTGTCGGGAGTCGTCATGACATATTTATGTTGATCTTAGATTTAGCGAATTTTCTATTGTCTTATATCAATGTGTTATGACGATCCTGTCCGTTACATCTTGTGTTTCCGCCTTAGACGGGGGTGTGACAAGCCCTCTGACCTGACTTACCAACTTATGCATTTAGAAATCATACCTGACCTTTGAAAGGTGATGGAGCGTATTATACCGAAGAGAAAATAAAGGGGCATTGTACCAAATAGAAGGATGGACGGTATCATACCGAAGGATACTACCACGAATGATACAATGATCACATGTATAACGAGTGCCATACCGAACAGATGATGCAATGCCCATGTAACTTACAACACAATACCAAAGGGCCTATACGAAAGGCCCACCACCAAACGACCCCACATAAGACGTCCGTAACTAAAGGGAGAATGGACTGGTCCATCTTTGGAGGAATACGTCAGACAATAGATTGAATTGGAGGTAAGACTCTTCATTCAGCCTTGGTAGATTGAATAATAGGTGCCACGGATGATGCCAATTTGTCAAAGCATAATTTTGCTGGGTTGATCTTAATGGTTCCTATGTGCCGTTTATCCTCGTTTCCGAGTATAAAAGTGTGCTACAATCATAATAGAACTAATTTGAAGGAGTCTCGAGGACAGAGCCCCAGGACCACCCTCTGATGATCAAGTCAGTAGTCTACTCGAGAAGGTATGCATATAATATGTGTGATGTGAATGTGGGCATGATATAAGTATGAAGGGATGTGTCCTCGACATGAAGGACCGAGCATAAAGGACCGAGATGAAGGTCCAAGCATGGGGGACAGAGCATGAGGGGAAGCACCTCCACTTGAAAGAGTAATTCTAGAGAGAAGTAAGAGGTGTTGAGTTCTATACAACCACCAAGAGTGATGCATTTGTAGTACCTTGGTTATTGTAGATTCATCATAGGGAACATTATCCCATAATATCTTGGTAGTAGGTACACGTGGGCATAAGACTATTACTTGGTGGTTAATGTGACGTGCCTTTCATCCCGTACACTTTGGTTGTACCCTTCGAATGTACCCTGCGATTGTACACTCCATCCTATACCCTTCATCTTGCACCCTTCATCCTATGCCCTGACGGATCAGGTCCATCAGACCACATACGTCATCGGGCTACATCAAGACAAGTTATAATAAGTAGAGTCTTATATTTTGAGAGTTTGCATGACTAACTCAAGTTTGTTTTCATCAACATACTTTTAACCAATGTTTTAAAAATCAGACCATACATCAAATTGGTTTTCTTCAGTTCCCCATTTTCTCTGATTTTTTAGTGCTTCTTTCGATTCAATATGGTTATCAAAATATTGGGTTTAACCTTGGAAATTTTACAACTTAATAATAATAATGATAATAATAATAAGTTAATACTGAAATTTTGTCACTTATGGTCTTTCACTATGCAGCCTTTCTGATGGACCAATTCTATCACCTATAAATTTATTCTTTGGAATCTATATTTTGTCCTAAAAGATATCATGAGGGGTGTTTGTATCAAAAAAGGCAAAAAAATGATACGTAACCTAACTGTTATATGTCTTTTTTGCATTAGATGTCATACGAAAGTGTTAAGGAATAGAGGAGAGGAGACTAGAGAGTATTTTTACACATTTTTAATTTTCATTAACAAAGAAAAAAGAGAAGGGAGGTTCAGAGAGAGTGATTACAAAATGATGAAGACGCACACTAAATACTTCTAACTAAGGGTACTTATTCTTTAAGCCTTCTATTTTTCTCTACTTTGACTATTTTTCTCACATGTTCAACATTTACTTAAGTTTGACCCAACTTGACTTATTACAATTACTAATACTATTTATTACAAGACCAATTCATTTTTTTATAATTAACACATTTTAATTCCTAACAATCTCTCCCTAAGGGTTGATTATTACTGACGCCTCATCGTTAGTAGAATTGGTCTTCCATTCACGAACGACTCCCATCTTCTCATCTGCTCACGATGCCTAAGACGGTTGGTTGTCAAGGTCTAATTTATTTAGCAGTGGAGCCTTCTTCAGAAATCAGTCTTAAAGATCTTCAGCTTTACTTCCTTCAAAACTCTTTCTAGCGTTACATCACAAAGCTTAACAACCAGATTCATAACCCTTTTCTCTTCTTTGTTGTTTAAGTAAATTAAACCCATAATAGGTTTATCTATAATAGAGTAAGGATTATGTGTTTCAATACCAAGGAATATCAATGTTGGTTCAGTTAAGTTGATCTTGATCTTGTAACTTGTATTCCCAGTTGAAAGTCATGAACTCTCCCCCAGATAATACGGCTTATGATGAATGTCATCAAAGAATTCAACAGCTTGTTCTCACGCTATTTGACTTTCTTGTTCAGGTAAAGGTAGTACATATCTTCAGTATCGTTCTTTTTCATATACTTGAAGTCAGCCTCAGAAAAGCTATTCGGTTTGTCGTTTTCTCTCATCATAATGAGTTATTCCATATAATCAAGCATGTGTTGTTGATTAGTAGTAACTATAACAACCTTAACTATCCTGTGATTGGAGAAATATTCTTCTAGATCAGCTCTAACTCTTCTATGATTAATCTTGTACATTCTCTTATGCCATGAATCTTTCCAATGTTAGATTGACAACTGTGCTTCTTCATTGAAAGTCTTGAACTCTTTTCTGATCCAACAATTTATCTTTTCTTCCAAGTCTTCTTCAAGAAATGGAACATCGTGTATCTTGTGGAGTGAGAGTACATACTTCCTTTCCTCAAAATTCTCATACTTCAAGAAAAATAAATCCTTGTTGTACATATACCTTGGAGGTTCATTCAAAATTCTTTATTGGACCGTAGAAAACATGAGCATATGGTTTTGATCATCTTATGTCCTCTTACAGACTTTGATCTTTTGAAAGTCTTCTGTCTTTTTGCGCTTTTCTCCCCCTCATGAGAACCATCATCACCTTGATGTTTATCATGATTATAATTTTTGAAAAGCATTTAGTCTGAAGACTTTTCAAACTTTGCTTAAGGACTTCTCACAACTCTGGGTCATCAGCTTGATCTTGAAGATTCGACTTCATCATCAAATACAGTTGGTGCTGAAGATCAGTAGTTATTGTTGTAGCGGTTGACGTACTTGTTGTAGGATAAACATTAAGAACTGTAATCTTTATGTGAATCTTGAAAAGTTTTTCAATTATTTTTGAGGCATGAGCAGCGAATTCACGTGAAATCAACTCAGGTACATTAGTTGTTTAAATCTCTCTATCTTTCTTGTTCGCATCATTTACCATTCTTAGAACTGCCTCCTTTATAAACTCATTGGTCTTTGCTACAGTAATCTCTGGAACTAGATTGTTGAGAGTATCCGACATTTCCTTTATTTTTCTTGAAAATAGGTGTTAGTAACAAAGGCATGTTTCATATGTATCCGGAGTTGACCACGTCATCTGCTCATGTAGGCAATGCTTCCTCAAAGAATATTGGTTTTACTGGAAGTAGGATTTGACTTGCTATGATCTTAAGATGTAGTGGCGGGTGTTGGTGATACAGTAGCCGTCAATTCTTGAGAAATTGTCTTATCCGAAGATAAGTATATCCTAGTAGATATAGAGGGTGAGGGAATTGGTGTCTGCATCTTCTCATTCCTAATCTCTAAACTACCTGTCACTCGAGTTCTGACTAATGCATGATCATTATGATCATCATCATCATCATCATCATCATCATCCTTCTTATCGTCTTTCTTTTCCTCATCATCATCAGCATCATAAATTGTTTCCAGATTTTCCTTATGACTCTCGGACTCTATCCTAGTACTGGAATCTTCTTCATTATTTAGGAAAATAGAATCAACAAACTCACTTGCATAACATTCTTCATCTTCGCCTTCAATAATCTTTTCTACATCCTCCTCCAAAAGTTTCTCCTATGCTGCAGACACGCTTTCTTGTTCTTCAATAATTTTGGCGGTTTTGTGTAAAGCGAGGCTCGGTAAAGTTGCTTCAGCAATTTCATCTCTTTATCTATCATCACTTGGAGGTGGAATGGAGTTGTACTTGGTTTCTTTTGTTTTATTATAACCTTAAAAGAGTTCCTAGGTGTACTTGTTTCCCCAAAAATTTGCTTTCCTTTCTTTTTCTCGGGAACAACATTATCAACAACATCAGCAGGGTTAGGTGTCCTAGGGGCTCTAGGTTTCCTATTCGTCCCCTAGGTAGATTTAACCGATTGTGGCTGAATCGTAGGAACATCTACCCCCGATAAACTCCTTTGTATAATCCTTATACTCCTTAGTTTCACGGATGTCATCAGTGAGAAATTCATCCGGAATCAGCATCCCTTTGACGGTCACATTCCCAGTAGTATACGCACTCACCAACGTAACATCATCTTTGATAGAATGATAATCCTCTTCAAGTCTCTTGGTAATGGAGTCAAACTTCTTCATAAGATCAGCAATTATAAGTTTGGTTAATCGAGGATACTAAATTACATCTTTCTTCTGCTAGACACAGTGATAAAAAACCCACCATAGAAGACTGGCATAATCAACATGAACTCTGTTGATGATAACATGAAAGATCTGAAGAAGGTTGATCTTAGTCTGATCATGACCCGATGTTTTTGAAATTAGACAGCGGTGGAAGACCGTAAACATCGTCTGCCATGATTGAGCAAGATTCTTCGTGTAGAAGGAACTTACTTTGTCAACTAATCCCTGATAGCTGACAATCTTTAGAAATGGTTGGATATATTTCAGAGTTGTTGGTGCAATGAATGGATGAGCAGGAGTTTCCACTGGCAGCTTAAGAGTGGCACATAACATATCAAAAGTGTAAGTGATCTTCTGTTTGTCCACCATTGGCTTAACTGCCTTCCAGAACTATTGAAGATACATAGTTGGATTGTAGTCAAATCATAACTCAAAGCATGATCAACAAGTAGTTGGCCCACAATCTTGCACTCCTTTAGGTACAGGTTGTTTTGAAGCATCGCGTAGTTGTTGCATCTTCTAATACTCTAGTACTTAGTTGATACAAGTTGATCAACTAAAAGGATTTGTTGTGGTTGTGCCATGATGATGACTGTATGATAAAATGAAGTGATTAGTGAAATGAGATAAGGATTTATATAACATTTTTGTCTCTTTCAACTATGTTTGTTTTTATTTGCTCTAGCAATTCTTTTTGAACATATTTTGATCATTTTCTTTCCATGTACCAATTCTTGCTTTTTCGGGTACATGCCATATGCTTTATTCGCCTTATTCTTTTGATCTCATGTTGTATGCTTTTTCATTTCTTTTTCAAGCATACTCAGATTTGCTTTTTTAGGTATGGATTTTATCTCTCTTTCTATTTGAGTTACCTCACTAAAAATGTTTGTGTAATGATTCTCTTTCAAGAATTTTAAAGACATACTCTGATTTTGAAAATACCACTTAACAATTGAGAAATTCAAGAGCGGTACTTTATATTCTTAAAAAACTTTTTGTGAATAAGTACCACTTTGACAACAAAATATGCACTTTTACAAAAGATGAGATATTTCCAAAGTCACTTGTGAAATGTTTTAAAAGACTTGTTTTGAAAATCATAGTAACAGACCATAATTCTCTAAAAGTTCAATCAGATGGTCACTAAGAAACTACCACATTCTAAATGTTTGAAAACGGTCAAAACCAGATGTAACTTATACCATTGTTGAAATAGTCAATAAGCTACTACCTCAGTCTATAATTTAAAAAACGGTCAAAACCGGATGTAACTTAAACCATTTACCCGATATTATATAGAAGAACGTGTCATGAACTAGAAATCTGTTTGCAGTTTTATTCGAATCTTTGTTTGAAAAAAATTGTGATTTAAACATTTGAAACTTGAGAATATGAGAACGATTATAAACAGTTGAATTACCACTTTCATCCCTTTTCCACAAACATCTTTTGTATTGGAACATTTGAAAATCATGTTAATTATTTGTTGTGTTAAGCCACTTTTGAACGTTTTAAGCCCATGTAGGTGTTATACGAAACCTAATAAGAAACCCATTTGATTTGTACGAAACCCATAAGTAACCCATTTGAGTATACGAAACCCAATATTTAGCCCAACAAATCAATTATAAACCCCATACGAAACCCATAAAGAGATATGAAACCGAAAGTGACACAATTACACTTTAATCATCTTTCGTACGTATGAACATGTTTATTTTTAGGTTGATTATTTCTTTGTAAGACCTTAAAGATGAAGTTTAAGCATTAGATCAACCCTATTAATCACAGTCGTCCTTACGAAAGTACAAGTTCATACATACAAAACCTACGACGGTTACGAAAACCTTTATTAAATCATCTAATCATATTGGTTATCACTGATTAATCATGGAAATCACAACAATAATCCCTAACACGTGTTTAGCCTAAATCAATTGATCAAAACAACCAATCTCGAATTTACAAAACCCAAACCTTATATACGAAATCCTTAAACAATTAATTTATCAAAAAAATAATGAAAAATGAATTGAATTAGGTGATTTATCCTTACGTTTGAAGTAACAAAAGATTCGAAAATCGATTTGGATCGAATTAGACTAAATATAAAAGCTCTTGTGTTTTTGAGAGAATTTACGAAAGTTCTAGGTTGCGTACGAAAGCGATAGAGCTTTCGTATGAAACCTTTACTATTTATACATCCGAAAATGAGTTTGAAATTTTGGCATTTTTAGACCCTGAACTTTCTTTTGTATTCTTTTGAAATCCCAAACTAAAATACAAACCCCCCCCTTGGAGTTAAATCCCGTTTTACTTTCTATCATTTAAAAGATTTTTGCAGTTATAAATCTCGTTATTTTGACGAAAAAAATTTATAACTCCCCTTGAATAAATATCCATACAATAATTTCTTCCTTTTTGGATAAAATTTTATTCAAAAGATAGTTATTCTTACATTTATTTCCAACTTTTGAGTTTCTGATGATGAAGTGATCGAATTTTTTTTATAACTCCCCCTTGAATAAATATCTAATTAAAAAACTTATTCAAGAGATAGTTATTTTTGTAATTTTCAGCACACTTGATTTTTTAAAGATGATGATTTTGAAAAAAATGATTTCTTTTTGTTAATGGAAATGATTATAAAACACATATTCTACCTGTGACAACTCATTTTGATGAATGAATAACTCCCACTCAGTTAATGATTCATTTACAGCTTTGAAAGACAACGTGTTTGTGAAAAACAACATCATTGAACTGATAAATTGGAGAAGATATGTGTTTGCATCATTTAAAATATAATTTTGTGTTTTTCAAATTTTTCTTGTGTTTTTATTATTTTGAACAGAAAATCACAATATTTTTGTGTGTACTTTTTAATTTTTCATGGCAATTTTAATTTTTTATTTTGCTTTTTGAATGTATTTACAAATGTTTTTACGTATGATCTTTCATTCAAGAAGATAACTTTGCGAGATGTTCCAACTCTGTTGGAGTCATACATCGCATACCAATCCTGTGAACTAAGACTCAAACCTTTCTTTTGGAAGGGCTTTAGTAAATTGACCAGCAAGTCCTGACAAAGTAAAGTTCAATTGTACCTTGTTCAACATGCTCCTTGATAAAATGATATAGGATGTTGATGTGTTTAGTACGAGAATGTTGTACTAAATTACAGGATATGGCAATTGCATTTTTTGAATCATAATACATTGGAATCTTGGTGTAACGATATCCATAATCTAGTAGTTGCGTCCTCATCCAAATGACTTGTGCGCAACATGCAGACAAAGATACGGACTCTACTTCCACAGTTGACATAGCTGTACAATCTTGTTTTTTAGACGACCAACTAAATAGCTTGTCTCCCAGAAATTGGATTCCTCTAGATGTGCTTTTGTAGTCATCATGACACCATGCTAAATCTGCATCTAAATATGCGATTAGCTCAAATCGAGAATCCTTCGAGTACCACAAACCCATGTTAATGGAATGTTTGAGGTAATGATAGATCCTTTTGACCTATTTGAGGTGTTTCTCAGTTGGGCGTGCCTGATATTGTGACAATCTACATTTTTCAGGTCATTTTACGTTAATAAACTCAAAACTATTCACTTTGAACATTTACGTGTTTACCTTTAATTATAACCATTAAGTTAAATCACATAAACTAAAAATCAACATTTAACATAAACTGGCATTTTTCTAGGTTAATATTTTATTATTAACTCGTCATAATTTATTTTGAACATATACGTACTTAATTTAACCTAAACCGGGGAGTTATCGCGTGCATAACAAGAAACGTCTTCGGACGCACACCGACTCTAGACTAAGTTTAGTCTACATTATTTAAACGTATTATCAATCTCATGAGCATTATTTTTACGAGTCATATACTGATAACGCCTAAATTATACATGTTTTCGACGGCGTTATTTGTATATATTTTATCATTTCTCGTGAGCTTTTGGTACTTAATAGCATGAAAAATGTGCAGGTTCACTTGAAGATATCCCGAGCTCAAAAAGTCCAAAATACAAGTGTTTATACTCATCGGAAGACAAATTAGAAGAAAAGAAAGAACTAAAGCTGAAAATGCCAAGAAGTGCGTCGGTTTTCCAGAAATGTGTGTCGCACTTCCCTTCGAGTTAAATAGAATTAAATAGAATTAATGGAAGTATGCATTTATACCCCCAAGTGCGCCGGTTTTCTATAAAAGTGCGTCGCACTTCCTTGCAGCATTAATGATATTTGCACCGACTTAAGCTAAGTATGCCGCACATTTTATAATATGCGCCGCACTTCTACCCTTTCTCAGCCTATAAATAGAGACGAATTTCACACCATTTGAAGCATCCATCATATTCTTCATCACATCAATCTCTCTCAAATATCTTCACCCAAATCAGAATTCGAAGAACGAAGAACAAACACCATAGTATTTAGTAAATAAAGATCTAAGTAAGATTCGATACTTGTAACGGGTGGAGTTTTATCTATTTTACAACCCAAGCATAGTTTGGTTCTTGTTTATCTTCTTTATTTTGTTATGAACTTCGTAGCCATGAGAGGCTAAATCTCTCATAACTACTCGGTGAAGTTTATATAATGAATAAGCATTTGGTATAATTGCGATCTTTTTAATCTTAAGCTTATGTTGAGATCCTATCGTATCTTATCTTATCAAATTTGAATGTATGCTTATAAGGGTATAGGTCGAAAGACCCGTTGTATGTTATATGGTTTTAAAGATTTGTCTACGATCTTTATCGTTTGGTTGGAGAAATCCGCTTACGTTATTTGATAAACAAAATAGATTTGATATAATAGTAACTGGATTATCTGAGTGACACATTTAATCGAGTTTACTAAATATAAGTCTTAAGTTAAACGCATTAATTTGTGAAAACATTTTTTGACGAGAAAACCTTTTTATAAATTAAACAATCTCGAATCTGAGATCGTAATTATCACCATTGCTTAGGAATTATATGAAGCTATCCGAGTAGTCATCTTTCTCATTATTGAATCCAGCACAATATATCTTAAAATTGTTAAAGTTTATTTTAACTATGATTATTCGAATACAAATCAAATCCCTATGGACGACCTGGTCTTACCTAAAAGATTATACTACATACGTGGGTTATACTTTTACCAGTGCGTTCCATTTAATAAATCAGTAATTTCTGCTTATAAATATAATGCTTTTGAAACACATCAAAGTTTTTGGCGTCGTTGCTGGGGATTTAAAGCTGTTCTGTAATCAATTCTTGAAATAATTTTTAACCATTTTCTTTTAAAATCGCCGTACAGTTTTCTGGAAAACTAAACTAAAAACATCATTCCATCCACCTTCTATACTTTCCGCAGTCAACATTTTTTCCTAAAAATGTTTTAAAAAATAAAAAATGTCCCTTGGATGCTTACACGTGTTTCCAACTTTGAACTTGTTGAACCACTCCCTGAACCTGAACGAACCTTGAATCGAAGACTTCGTCAACGAAACAGGAGTGTTCCATTCGAACAAAGAAACGAACCACTTGCACAACTAAAAGTTGTTTACGCTTCGATTCTTGATATCAATTATTTTCGTCACTTTCTTGACATCCTTGAAAATTTCAATCCAATGGATGATGAACCCATGTGGGCTGTCGAACGTGTTGTCGCTCCGACTCCCGGTTCCACAATCACCATTCCTGAAACCGCAAACAAATTCGCTATTAAAGGTAACCACTTCACTCTCGTCAAAGGAAACCAATTTGAGGGTAGAATTAAAACCAATCCATACAAACACTTTCACGAATTCATCGGAATATGTGATATGTTTAAATACAGAGACACCAAAAATGAAGTCGTCCGCCTAATGATGTTTCCCCTATCATTCACGGGTGAAGCAAAAACTTGGATGGATGAACTCAACGAAGGAACCATCGAAACATGGGCGCACCGCCTTTATTAGACGATTTTTCCCCAAAAGCTTTTCGATCAACTTCTCGGTGAAACCCAAGCCTTTTCTCAATATGAAAATGAAACCTTAACCGAAGCTTGGCTCCGTATGAAAGAAATGCTCAAAAATTGCCATGGTCACAATTTATCCAAAGGAAATATCATTAAAATCTATTATCACGGTCTCAACGAAATGACTTAAGAAGTTCTAAATGCCGCAGCTGGTGGTATTTTTCTATATAAAACACCAAACCAAGCTTATCAACTCCTCGAAGACAAAGTCTTACTCAAGCTTAATCAGGCTAAAAACCAAAAAATAAAATCATCTCTAAAGAAAACAGTTGCTTTCGCCGATGAAGGTAGTAGTAATTCTGATACTGATAAAATTATGGCACGAATGGATGCCATGACCATGAAAATGGAAGCTCAGTACAAAGAATTCCAATCTCGTTCAAAAAAACCAAACCCCGATCATAATGATGATGATAAACCTATGTCTCCTGAAAAAGAAGCAAAATTCATGCAAACCTTTCGTCGTACTCGTTTTTATAATGATTAGCGCGATCATGATTCAAATCGCGATAATTGGCGTTCTAGCGGAAGAAACGATTACAATCGAGACAACTATCGATCCAACTCTGATGATAAACCAGACCTTTAAAAATAATTAAGCGATTTCATAAAAGCTCAACACTCGACTAATTCTTTTTTCAAAGATACTTTTATGGATCTCAAAACCAAACTTGAAACAACAACCAAAAATCATCAAGCCTTGATTCAAAATCTCGAAGCTAAATTCGACAAATTAGCTTACAAGTAATTTGGCCGACCTTCTGGATCTCTTCCCAGTAACACTCAACCAAACCCAAATGGTAGCTCATCCAAACCTTATCAACCTCCGCAAGCTCGAAACGAGCATGTAAATGTTGTATTTACACAGAGTGGTAAATTCAATGACCTACCTACCAACCCAAATGATCAACAAAATGAGTCTAAAACTCCTATCAATTTCGATAGTGAGGATGAAGATGAGGAATCTACACCTCAACCGAAATCTCAAACTCCAAAATCTGTCAAAGAAACTCCGATACCTAAACCATATAAACCAAAAATTCCATATCCTTAACGCCTTAGAAAAGAGAAAATGGAAGCCTAGTATGGTAAATTCCTTGACATGATTCGAGCCGTTTGAATCAATGTACCTCTTGTTGATGTTTTAGCTGCCTAACTATAGAAAATTTCTCTAAGAACTCATAAGCAATAAGCACAAGCTCGAAGAAATCTCATCCTCTTTCCTTAGCGATGAAAGTTTCGATATGATTCAAAACCAAGTTCTATCTAAACTTGGAGACCCCAGAAGTTTTCTTATTCCATGTAACTTCAACAAAGCTTTCTCATGCAATGCTTTAGCCGACCTTGGTGCTAGCATTAATCTCATTCTATATTCTCTATACGCTAAATTATCTCTTGAAACTCTCAAACCTACAAAAATGAGCGTAAGATTAGCCAATCAATCATTCTAACACCCTATTGGAATAGCTGAAAATATGCTCGTTGAAGTTGGTAAATTTACTTTTCCTGTGGATTTCATTATTCTCGAAATGGAGGAAGACAGTAAAGTTCCTCTAGTCTTAGGGTGACCTTTCCTTCATACTGCTGATGAAGTAATTCGAGTTAAACAGAAACAACTCAATCTCAAAGTTGGGACTGAATGAATAACCTTCTCAATCGATTCTGTAATGAAACACTCCTATTCAAACGATGATACATGTTTCAGTATTGACGTCATCGATGAAATCTTAGAAGAAGATTTTGATGCTATTCTCGATGAAGGAAGTAAAATCCTTCATTCTATCGAAGGAACTATTCTCGAAGAAAAACTCTTTGCTGAATTCGATGAATGCATGGCTATGAGTATCGATGAAAACTCTGAATCTGAATCTGATACCAAATAATCACCATTCGAAAAAATCACCTTTAACACCGATTGTAAGATTAAAACATCTCTTGAAGAACCTCCTTCAGACCTTGAACTAAAACCTCTTCTTGATAATTTAGAATATGTATTCTTGGAAGAACCTTCTTTTCTTCCTGTAATCATATCATCTCAGGTTTTTGAGCAAAATAAAAGAAAGCTCATCTCTGTTTTAAAAAGACACAAGCAAGCCTTTGCTTGGAAAACAACAGACATTCTCAGAATCTGTCCGTCTTTTTGTAAACATAAAATACAACTCCTAGATGACAAAAAGCCAGTTGTTCAAAAACAAAGACAATTAAATCTGAACATGCAAGAAGTTGTTAAAAAAGAAATCGTTAAACTTCTCGACACTGGTATTATATATCCAATCACCGATAGCCCTTGGGTAAGTCCTATCTACTGTGTACCCAAGAAAGGTGGTATCACAGTTGTCATAAACGAAAAAGATGAACTTGTACCACTAAAAACCGTTACGGGTTGGCGAGTATGCATCGATTATCGTAAACTTAATGAAGCAACCTCAAAAGACCACTTTCCTTTGCCATTCATGGATCAAATGTTAGAAAGACTCGCAGGAAATAAACAGTTCTGTTTCCTTGACGGGTTTTCTGGATATTTTCAAATACTAATCGATCCTATGGATCAAGAAAAAACAACATTCACAAGCCCTTTCGGAACATACGCTTACAAGCGAATGCCTTACGGTGTATGTAATGCTCTCGCTACTTTTCAAAGATGCATGTTAGCTATCTTTTATGACATGATCGAAGAATCCGTGGAAGTATTCATGGATGATTTTTCAGTCTTTGGAAACTCCTTCGATAACTGTCTAAAAAACCTCAATAAAATGCTTCGACGTTGCAAAGATGCAAATCTTGTCCTTAACTGAGAAAAATGTCACTTTATTGATAAAGAAGGAATTGTGCTTGGACATAAAGTGTCCGGTGCATTCCTTGAAGTTGACAAAGCTAAAATCGACGTAATCTCTAAGCTTCCACCCCTGCTAATGTCAAAGGCATTAGAAGTTTTCTAGGACATGTCGGTTTCTACCGACGTTTCATCAAAGACTTCTCGAAAATTACCCGTCCTCTAACTAAGTTACTTGAAAAAGATACTCTATTTGAATTCAATGACGAGTGTCACAAAGCATTCAATTCATTAAAAGAAAAACTCACATGTACTTCTGTGATCGTGAGCCCAAATTGGAATCTTCCATTTGAGCTTATGTGTGATGCAAGTGATTTTGTAGTTAGAGCAGTCTTAGGTTAAAAAAATGGAAAACACTTTCACCCAATCTATTTTGCAAGCAAAACCCTTAATGCAGCTCAACAAAAATATACGGTTACTGAAAAAGAACTGATGGCTGTAGTCTTTGCATTCGACAAATTCTGACCCTATTTGATACTATCCAAAACGATTGTCTACACCGATCACTCAGCTTTAAGACACCTATTCGAAAATCAAGATGCTAAGCCACGTCTTATATGTTAGATTCTGCTATTGCAAGAATTTGATATCGAAATAAAAGACAAAAAAGTACAGAAAATGTTGCCGCCGACCACTTATCTCGAATGCCTTCCTGTAGAAACTCTTATGGAAATAACCACTAATGACACACCATAGTTCGCAGACTTTGCAAACTATTTGGTGGGTGATATTATACCTAAAGGGATAACTTACCAGCAAAAGAACAAATTCTTCTCTGACCTCAAAAAATACTTTTGGGTAGATCCTTACCTTTTCAAAGTATGTTCAGACGGTATAATCAGATTTTGTGTCTCAGGACCAGAAACTCGTACCATTCTAGATCAATGTCACCACGGACCTGCCGGTGGACATTATGGACAAAACACCACAACTAAAAAGTCTTAGAGTCAGGCTTTTACTGGCCAACAATTATCAAAGAAGCTCATACTCTAGTTTGCCTCTGCGAGGCATGTCAAAAAACAAGGAATATATCAAAACGTGATGAAATACCCTTAAATAGCATTCATGTATGCGAAGTTTTTGACATATGGGGTATCGACTTGATACGACCATTCCCGAAATCATAAAAATCCGAATACATCTTAGTCGCTGTCGATTATGTTTCTAAATGGGCTGTAGCTCAAGCTCTTCCAACTAACGATGCCAGAGTTGTTATTTCATTCATGAAAAAACTCTTCTGCCATTTTGGTATGCCTAAAGCTCTCATAAGCGACCGAGGAACTCATTTTTACAATAAAATAATGGAAAAAACCATGAAAAGATATGGAGTTACCCATCGTTTCTCTACATCATATCATCCTCAAACGAGTGGACAAGTTGAAAATACTAACAGAGCCCTTAAAAGAATCCTTAAAAAAACTATAAAAGATAATCTAGCTATCTAGTCAAGAAAACTCGATGATGCTTTGTGGGCTTTTCAAACTGCTTACAAAACACTAATCGGAACCACACCATACAAACTCGTATACGGAACAAAACAGCCATTTACCTTTCAAAATCAAACACCGTGCGTACTGGGCCTTAAAAAACTGTAATCCTGATCTCATCGCTGCTGGTGAGAAAAGAATGTTCCAGTTACACAAGTTAGATGAATTCCGACATCAAGCATATGAAAACTCTCGTTTATACAAGGCAAGAACTAAAGTCTGGCACGACTGGAAACTCAAAATAAGAAAAGAGTTCAAACATAGAAACAAAGTGCTGCTATTTCATTCTAAATACAAATTTAAACAGCCAAAACTTAGATCTCGTTGGTTAGGACCATACGTAGTGAAACATCAATATCCATCCGGATACGTTGAACTATATGGTAAAGATGGCAAGACGTTCATTGTTAACGGCCATCGACTCAAACTCTATCATGAAGAAGATAATAATGACCCAATGGAACAATCTCCCTTCTTTCCCAAATAATGAAACCAAGAAGTACGAGTCTAGCTAATGACTCTCTAAAAAATTAAGCGCTTCTCAGGAGGCGACCCGTGCTTTATCTTAAGTGCGGAGGAGTCCCTCCTCCTCCGTCTCATCTTCTAAAAAAATAATTTTTCTTTTTGTATGTTTTGTTTGTTTACTCGTTTGCAGGTAATAGAGATTAGACCTGGAAAATTATGGCGTTTGCTCAAGGATAACTCTCTCGCAGCTACATTTCTCTATGCCTCGAGAAGTACCATTTTTCCTTAATTTTCCCTATTTTCTATATTTATCAATTCTCACATTGAGGGCAATGTTCAACTTAAGTGTGGAGGGGAAGCCAAATAGGAAAAATTAAAATTAATCATATCCCTCCATGTTTGCCCTGTAATCTAGCCAAAGTTTTCAACTGATATTTTAAGAAAAATCTTTAAAAAAAATAATATATATACTTTTCCGAAATTAAAAAAATGTATACTCTTAGTAAGGCAAATCTAACCAGATTGACATTATAACTAGCACAAAACCAGTCCACTAAATTATGAGAATTAAACCTTAAAGAATTCAGGTATCCACCTTTGAAACCTAAGATAATTTTTACCTTTAGCTTGTTCGAGTTAAGGTTTGAATGAAATTGCAAGTGTCTCATCCGTCGTTATGGCTGTGTATTTGTAGTTTGTCGCCTTTTTTGGAGCATTGGTATTGGTTGAAAATTATATGAGTGAGCCGGTAAACTCAAAATAAGAAAAGAGTTCAAACATAGAAACAAAGTGCTGCTATTTCATTATAAATACAAATTTAAATAGCCAAAACTCAGATCTCGTTGGCTAGGACCATACGTAGCGAAACATCAATATCCATCCAGATACGTTGAACTATATGGTAAAGATGGCAAGACGTTCATTGTTAACGGCCATCGACTTAAACTCTATCATGAAAAAATAATAATGACCCAAGGGAAGAACTCACTCCCTTCTTTCCCAAAGAATGAAACCAAGAAGTTCGAGTCTAGCTAATGACTCTCTTAAAAATTAAGCACTTCTCGGGAGGCAACCCGTGCTTTATCTTAAGTGCGGAGGAGTCCCTCCTCCTCCGTCTCATGTAACACCCCCAAAAATGTGTCGCAGCGGAAATATGTCCAGGAGTGTTACTTCATAATACACAGCGCTAGATACAAGAGAACGACCTCTAAATGTGTCGTTTGAAAAGTAATCTCGTTGACTTCCTTGAAATTGATATAACATTTGTCCCATAATTGCATCACAATGAAAAGCTTGAAAGCTACACAACGAGATTTGATCATTTGTATGCAAGTAGAAATCCATAAATGAAATCTTGTCAAATTTTAGACTCCAGTGCACATCAAGTAGGCCACGCATCTAATTCACCTGAGAAAAACATGCTTAAAAGTGTCAACATTAAAGTTGGTGAGTTCATAGGTTTTTGTAAATACAATTGTTGAACCAAAGTTCTGTAAAGTGTTGTTAGATATTAGAAAAAGACTCGGTCACCCAGTGTATTTTACTGTTTATTATAGCTCGTAGTTTAATAGTTAATAGTACGTTTTTCGGTTTTAAGTCGGGTACGAATACCCGGTATATTGTAAGTACTATATAAGCCTCTTCCAACTTTGGAAGAGGTAAGCTAGTCATTATTTTACTTTCATAGAAAAACACTTTCTCTCTCTAGATATTCTCTCTCAAGTGTTTCTCTCTCTAGAAACTAGCCAAATCCAAGAATCGACCCCGTGTTATGATATAGGATATACCACAATTAGAATCAGAGCTAATGGTATGATTAGATCGTGTGTATGTGCGATTTCTTGCTTGATTTAGATCGAAAAGTGTACCTTTTAAGGCACCTAGCTCGTTTTTCTATGTTCTCCGAATTTTGTTGTTTGTAATGATAAAGTTTGGGTGTTTCTAGTTGCTATTACCTTGTGGTACTGTGTTGTGCAAAAGAAATCAAGCAAAATCGTTCAAAAGGGTGATTTATAGGTGATTTTGTGTGATAAAAGTCGTTGTTCTTCGTGGAGAGTTGCCAGAATTTCTTCACGGCGGTTTGCTAAAAAATATTATTTTATTAAGTAGGTTACCAACCCTCTGACACACGGCGGGTTGCTTAGGTGGCGAGTTGCTCAAGAGGCGAGTTGCTCAAGAGGCGAGTTGTTGCTTGGCAGCGAGTTGTGTTCGGCGAGTTGCCTTAAAATTCCACCAGCGAGTTGCCTTATTTCTTCGCGGCGGGTTG
>BQNB010052958.1:3040-40246 GCA_026074375.1 Tanacetum coccineum
CCCCTCGTTCGGGGCTCCAAGGGTTCGATCTTACAAAATTTTTTGCTACAAAACAAAGTTAGAGATACAAGTGCAAGACAAATATTTTTTAAGCAACACATTAGATTTAAGTTACCCAAATGAGAGTTTCATTCAACAATCAAGAAACTCATACAATAGAAAATGTAACTAATACATTCACATAACATAAGATAAAAACTAGAACTAATATAAGATAATTCCTAAATGATTCATGATTCATAGAGAATGACTTTTTGAGCAAAAAGGTTAGGGTGACACGTTTATGAAAACTTTTGATGACATTTCAAGGTGGAGGTGGAAAGTGTGAGGTGATTACGGTAGTGAGAAGATACTCAATATGAGCAAACATGATGTTCATCTCATCTCTTAAGGTTAAGAAAAGAGTTCGGTTATGAAAGCAACATATGCAATTTAACCCATGGTAGTCATGGTAGTCATGGTAGTTATAGTAAAGAGGGTGGCCCATGATAGATGGTTGAGGTTGTGGTAGAGATGGTGGTGATAGAGTATCATGAATTTGATCAAGAGGAGTAATTGGTGACAAAGAGAGTGTGATATCTAAAGAAGGATAACTTTGAAGTAGTTGAGGGTTTAGAGGTCTAGCAGGATCATCCAAAATGTTGTCAATCAAAGGGTTCAAAATATGAGGAGAAGTTGGTTCATTTGAAGATGGTCGTGAAATTTGAAGTTTTGATTGAAAAGAAGAAGATGTGTTCTCTTGGCTTGATGGGGTTTGATTAGTAGATGTGGTTTTTGATGGTGCATTTGAAGGAGTTGGAGATGAAGAAGTTGTTGTAGGATAAGGTGTGATGGTGACATCTTCATCACTAGAGATGTTGACAAATAGTTGTCTAGTAAGGATTATGGTTAGTTTGATTTTCTTGGAAGGATTAGAAGAAGAAGCTTTAGTAGAGTTCATGGTAGAATTGTTTGAAGAAGATGAAGATGGTAAGAAGAATGAGAAAGATGGATTATTTAATTTGAAAGCAAATGATCAAAGTAGAAAAGCATGAGAATTAAGGAAACAAGTTCCAAAAGTTGTTTAGCAAAATGCAAGAAGTTTAGCTGGGTCTAAGAGAGAATAGTCAACTGCACAAAAAATCAGGTAGTCACAGTAAAATTTCTGTGACTTCTGATGGCGGTCCCATATATAAATGGCGGTCCTAAATATATTAGGGGGCTGCCCCATGTTTATGGGGGCCGTTCTTTGAAGGAAGAAATTTTTTCTAGTTTTCCTAATTTCCTACAGATCTTGTACAGAAAGAAATATCCTATTTTCCCTTTTCGCAATCAACTATATTTCATCATGAATCATCTAATACTTTAACAATTAAATTCATAGAACTAACCATTCAAAATTCAACTAAAGGAACACATATATGCAAATTGACTAATAGATAAGCATGCATATCATCATAAAGGTAATTATAGTGTATCAAGTAACATGCAAACAAGGGTTTAGGATGATAAAATCAAAAGATCATCCAAGGCAAATTATGTTGCCCATACTACATACTAAGTTACCACTAAGTAATATAAGTTCAAGTGCTTAAGCATCATAAAGTAATAAGTAATATAATTAATAATGTCACAAGGCAAATTTCCATATTTCTCACTTCCTCATATTTCTCCACAAGTTTTTAAGACCTTTCCCAATTAACCTTAGTCCACCATGATGCTCATCTTGAATTTGAACGTGACGGTTGATGATTTCGGTTTGACGGGTGTAAAAAGGTTCCAAGTGAGGTTCAATATGAGGTGGGTTTTAAAAAACTTAAGGAATTTCATTTGTTAACGAATTGACATAAAGAATGGGGGAAGGAGTGCTTGCACGCGAGGTTCCTTTGTCATTTCCATCATCATCATCATTGTTAAAATGAGAGGAGGATGGTTGACCAAAGGCAGAGGACAAGGAAGTGGAGTGACGACCTCTTCGCGTGCCAAAATCCTTTCTAGTCTTTCGCTCTTGTTGAGCGCCAAGAGGATTCATGACACGATCGTACAAGACATAGGACTCATTTGACAACTCAGGATTTTCATTCATGATGAATTTAAACAAACGGGTTAATAGCATATCATAGGGTAGAATTAACCTAGATTACTTAGTAACCCACTCTTCTTCCTTAGTGACACCACTCACCAATTTCGTTTTGGCCATGAAGTAAAAAGCGACGCGAGTTTAACCTTTTCTTAAAGTGTACGACACAATAAAGCATGTAACAAAGACACGCCTGAACATGATCCCGATTACCCCCTATACAAAAGACATTTTCCTGAATAATCTCTTCCAAAGGCTTCAGGGTCTTGGCTCAAATTTCTCACTAGTTAAGAACTTGATACTACAAGAATATCATTTCTCTTCCCATCGACAGGATGTGACGACTTGACCTCTCTATCTATTCGAATGATTAAATGAGTCAAAAGGAATACAGAGGTTGGTTTGATATGGACCATCCGTAGGGACACCATATGCCAACTCGTCAAGTGACCATTTGTCAGTAAAGACGCAGGCACCCTCGCAAGGTATGTCAAGAATTTGAGCAAATTCTTCAAGAGAGTAAGAAAAGAATTGGTTTTGAATCACAAATTCGATGAACATTTCACCTTCATCGGAATAATTGATTTGATATTGACTATAAAACTCAAGAATGAACCGAGGACAGATTTGGTCACTAATTTCAAGGAGACACTCAAACTCGACAAAGCTGAACATAGACCGAACATAATTTAGATCCGCAAAGTTGTCAAAAACCACCCGACCCTCATGAATGCAACGACTTTCAAGGTTTCTTAGTTTTTCTTTTATAGGTGTACGGTATTCATGTGATATTATTGGCATATAGGCTCTTGTATTTTTGTGATCTTCGGATGACTTATGAGGCATGATTTCCTAAAACAAAAGCAGAATCACATTTTATTACCGTTTACTTGTAATTTGTTATGCACATTGTTTCTAGTGTGTGCCTAAATGTGACAAATGTGGAGTAACGATTAACTCGACCTAAAAATTAAAATCTTAAGAGTTAATCCAAACGCTCTTTAGTTTGATTTTGCTCATCCAAACATGTCAAAAAATACATATGAATTATGTATCTCGACCTTTGTTCATGAGATCATTATGCATGTGTTTGAAAACATTTTTAAGTTGTATTGACAATGCATAACCACAATTTCATTATGTTCCTAACGTGAGTAATTTGAAAAATAAAATTGGGGTTTTGGTTTGAAATCAATTTTTCAACTAATTCACTAATGTATGCAAATCCTATGTATACGGGAAGCATATTAGTTATACATTATATCCTAGTAGTCTTAATTGTGCAATATTGAAAGAAAAATGAAAAATCCCTAATTTTAATTTTAGTGTTCATCATGAACCCTAGACTCAAATTAAAAGAAAATAGATGAAATGACTTACAATTAATGATCTTTAAGATGTTATGAGTGATTATAGGTGTTAATTTGATCTTCAATTATAGTTTTAGTGGTTGATTTTAAGTTTTTGGGGTGTTGTGTTCGTGTTCGTCGTTGCAGACATGAAAAGGGGTGTTTGTTTTTATGTTTTGAATTTTTTTTGATTAAGTGTTTAGATTTAGTGTCTGCTGATGGCGGTCCCATATCGCCTGGCGGTCCCAGATATATTAGGGGGCCGCCTAGGGTATGAGGGCCGCCCTCAGTGAGAGGTTTTGGACTCAGTTTTTGACGATCACAAAATATTACAAATAGAGAGAACATTACTTACAATTTGCATTTCAGCTGCGAGCCAGCACAACAGTCAACCCCCGAAACGCAGTCATCTACAAGCGATAGTAACTTCGGACTCTGAGTCTAAGTATTTTAAGTTGTCACGACACAAAATGGAACACGGACTAGAATTGAGACAGAAGCAAGAGAAGTGGACTAGTATGATTTATGGAATGTGTTCCATCATTCCTAAACCAAGATGTAGATAGTTAAACGATTCATGTTTAAGGGGTTTCGTAAGAATGTCAGTGATGTTGTCGACGGACGACATTTTTTCGATTGAGATATGTCCTTTTTGGACATTATCACGAAGAAAGTGGTGACGAATTTTGATGTTTTTGGTTCGAGAATGTTGCACCGGGTTTTTGCTAAGGTCAATCATGCCTTTATTGTCGCACATGATCGGGACGTCGTCGAGTCGAACGTGGTAGTCGATAAGATCTTGTTTCATCCATAGTGCTTGTTGACATGTCTTTCCGACGCTTACGTATTCGGCTTCGGTCATGGATATAGCAAGAGGGGTTTGTTTCTTCGAGAACCAATATGTCAAACAACATCCCACAAACGTACAAATACCGCTAGTGCTTTTTCGGTCCACGTAATCTCCCGCATGATCAGAGTCAGCATATACTACGGTTTCTATGCCGAACTCCTTAGAATACCATAATCCTAAGTGCATAGTGCCTTTAATGTATCAGAAGATATGCTTAACTGCTTCAAGATGATAGGCTTTGTGATCCTCTTGGAAGCGGGCAAAAAGGCAGACACTAAACATGATAACGGGCCTACTTGCCGTTAGGTATAATAAACTACCTATCATGCCTTGATACTTGGTACTATCTACCGACTCATACTCTTCGTATTTCGTGAGTTTAGTGTCAGAGGACATGGGGGTTTTTATTGGTTTAGAATCTTATAAGCCAAATTTCTTAAGCATTTCTTTAATATATTCATATTGATTAAAGAAGATGTCATCTTCCATTTGTTTTATTTGTAATCCAAAGAAGAAGTTAAGGTCATCCATCATGCTCATCTCAAACTCGTCATGCATGATTTTGGCAAATTCATCACACATGTCTTGACAAGTCAAACCGAATATAATGTCATCGACATATATTTAAATGATGATGAGATTTGAACTTTTCTTCTTAGTAAAAAGTGTGTTATCTACCATTCCCATTTTGTACTCATGTTTGATAAGAAAAGCTTTCAATCTATCATACCAAGCTTTGGGTGCTTGTTTGAGACCATATAAAGCTTTCTTTAGTTTATAAACATGATCCGGTTTTTCGAAGTCAATGAATCCTTGAGGTTGTGCCACGTATACCACCTTATTGATAAAATCATTCAAGAATGCACTTTTTACGTCCATTTGGAATAGCTTAAAATCTAAAGCACAAACATAAGCTAATAGTATTCTAATAGACTCAAGTCTAGCAACTGGGGCATAATTTTTATCATAATTGATGCACTCTTGTTGATTGTAGCCTTGAGCAAGTAACCTAGCCTTATTTCGAGAAACGACACCGCTCTCGTCTAGCTTATTTCTAAACACCCACTTAGTTCCTATGATTGTCATATTCTTAGGTTGTGGAACTAACTCCCAAACATCGTTTGCAATGAATGGATTTAATTCTTCTTGCATATCGATTATCCAACTTTCATCCTTTAAGGCTTCATTACCATTCTTAGGTTCTGTAGTTGATATAAAACAAAAAAAGTTACTTTGGTTTTGGGCTTGAGACCTAAGAGTTCTTTGGTTAAGGTTTCCTATGACATTTTCTAATGGGTGGTTCCTAGATTCCTTAATATTGACTATTTCTTCAATCTCTAAAGTTTCATCATCAATGTCATTTTCTAAGTTTTTCTTTTCGGTAACCTTAATTGCTTCTTCTTCATCAAAGTCGTCATCCACCAAGGGTGATGTCTTAGAGGGTGGAGGAGTTTCATCGAATATCACGTTGAGTGATTTTTTGATTTTCCTAGTGTGTTTATTAAGGATGATGTAGGCTTTACTATTTTGGGAGTAACCTAAAAAAACACCTTCGTAACTTTGGGTAAAACTTAGTAAGGTAGTATTTGGTGTTTAAAATGAAGCACTTGCTTCCAAACACCCTAAAGTAATCAAGAGTAGGTTTCCTACCTCTCAAAAGTTCATAAGGTGTTTTACTAAAGATGGCTCTAAGTAGGATTCGGTTGAGGATGTATGTTGAAGTGTCTACTGCGTTACACCAAAAATTTTGTGGTAAGAGATCTTTAAAAAACGAGCTAGAACTTTCTATGGCACACTTTTCGAGCTAAATCAAGCAAAAAATCGCACATACACACGATCCAATCATCCCATAAGCTCTGATACCAATTGTGGTATATCCTATATCATAACACGGGGTCGATTCTTGAATCTGGTTAGTTTCTAGAGAGAGAAACACTAGAGAGAGAATAGTCTAGAGAGAGAAAGTGTTTCTTGTAAATGTTTATTTGACTAACTTGTCTCTTCCAAAGTTGGAAGAGACTATATATAGTACTTACAATATACCGGGTATTAGTACCCGACTTAAAACCGAAAAACGTACTATTAACTATTAAACTACGAGCTATAATAAACAGTAAAATACACGGGGTGACCGAGTCTTTTTCTAATATCTAACAATATTCTTAGCTTTGTGACTAGCGTGAGCTTGTTTTCCAATTTTGCAAGCACCACAGAAGTGTTGATCAAACTTAAGCTTAGGTAAGTTTCTAACTAACTCCTTAGATGTTAATGATTGAATGAGACGCATATTAGCATGACCTAATATTCTATGCCACAATGTGGAGTTTCCATCAATCGTTGCAAGACAAATTTTGTCTTTTGGCTTATTTCCTAATTTCATCACATATAAGCCTTTCTTCCTAATACCTCTACCTATAATCTTACCGTCCTTAGTTATTTCACTATCATGTTCAGAGAAAGTTACTCTACACTTATTATCACATATTTGTCCTATATTTAGAAAGTTAAATCTTAAGTTATCAACATGTTCTACATTATCTATATTGAGAGATTCATTAGAAATCGTACCTTTGCCAATGATGTTACCACGAATATTACTACCAAAAATGACATTACCTCCGTTGTATGCCTTGTAAGTGGAGAAGAGCTTTCGGTTACCCGTCATGTGTTTAGAGCATCCGCTATCCTTTATCCACTCATCGGGTTCCAAGTCAACTCCAAGGCATATCTATTTATGTAAGACAATAACTCAAACATTTGGTCCCCAATATCTCATAGGTCCAAAGTTATTAGTGTTAAACATCCCATGCATTTTTTTTCATTTGGTTAGGATGTGGGAATGAAGAAATCATTCCCCATGGCATGTAACTTTGATGTTGGAAGTTATTCCAAGTTACGAGAAAACCATGAGGTTGGTTTTGTCGACCAACATTCCTTTTTGGTTGCGGTGTCTTAGAACGAGGATAATGATTATTAATTCTTCTAGGTGGTGGAGTTTTTGATCTAAAGTTAGGTTTTTAAAATCCAACTCCGGGTTTTAACGATGGCTTATAAAATTGTTTGACTTCATTATCACTAGCAGCTGGAACTTTGACATTGTTTACCATTATATGTTTTGGTCTAGGACCCAAAATAGATTTTTGAAAAGAAACAGATTTCTCAGAACCTGGTGAACAGACTGGCGGTCCTATAATTTCTTTGGGGGGGCGCCTCTGCTATATGGGGCCACCCGTATTTAAGGAACCTCCATCAGGAGACGTTTCTTTCAGAGATTTCACAAATTTTATTTCTTTAGTTCCACTAGTTGATGCTTCAAATGAATTGAATCCCAAACCTAACTTATCTCCAGAGGATTTTTGATTACTCAACATTTCATTTAAGCAATGTGTGCTCTTTTCAAATTTTGATAGTTTAATAGCTTCCTCTTTGAGTTTTTCATTCTCAATTTTAAGCAATTGACATTTTGTAGATTCGAGATCAACTCCCTTGTTTTTCTTAAGTGCGGACAAATTTTCTTTTAATTCGCTAAGTTCGTTTTCTAAGCTATTTCTAGTGTCTTTTAATCTTTTGTTCTTAGTGATTATTTTTAGACTCATTTTGCATAGTTTATCATATTCATTATCTAGAGCTAAATCGTCTATTGATGAGTTTTCATCACTAAAGTAAGAGGAGTTAGAATGTACCTCATTTGATGCTTGATCCATGAGACATGTTTCGTCCTTAATCTTTTCATCATCTTCCTCACCGTTATCGCTCCAAGAACCTCCAATTAATGCTCTTTGGTTTTTGTCTCTCGATGGTTTTGGACATTCTCCAATAAGATGATTTGGGTCTCCGCATCTAAAGCACTTCCTTTTACTTTTACCGTTCTTGTCATCTCGGTTTCTTTGAAAGGTCTTTTTGTCGTTCCTAGGTTGTCTTACAAATCTTCCTATTATTTTGAAGAACTTCTTGAAGTCTCTCACCGCCATGGCGTACTCTTCGTCTTCACTTTCGGAAGTCGAACACTCCTCATCACTAGATTCCTTTTTAGCCTTTAAAGCAAGAGAACTCCTTTTCTCCTTCAGCTTTGACTATTTCAGAATCTTTCTTGATGATCATGTCGTGAACTTTGAGGTTCCCGATAAGTTCATCAAGAGATAGTGATGTTAATTCTTTCGACTCTTCAATCGTCGTGACCTTTGCTCTCCATTTAGGATGTAGAGCCCTAAGAAACTTCCGAACATAGTTCTTGCTAGAGTAACATTCATCAAGAGCTTTAAGACTAGTAATAATAGTATTAAATCTAGCAAAAGCACTATCTATAGATTCGTCTTCAGAAATGACGAATTGTTCATATTGTTGTACCAAAAGGTGGATCTTGTTATCTTTGACTTGGCTATTACCTTGATGGGTGATTAACAAAGTTTCCTAAATTTCTTTTGCCGTATTACACATGAAAATCCTTTCATATTCTTTTCTTGGCAAAGCATTATAAATAACCATTTTGGCTTTTAAGCCGACTTTAGGGCCTCAAAACACTATTGTAACTGACCTTAATCCATGTTTTAATCAAGTAAGATTATCTATCTTTAATCATTCAATATGTCTATGTGTTGTTTGATTGATCTATGTTCTTGCTTTATCTTTAACATGTTAGGATCCTTTGTATTTGCTTATGATTGCATGAAAGTTAGATTATAGATCCTATTACTGTTGCTTCTTGTGATGAATGTGCGCGTTTGGCTTTAGAAAACTAGCCATAAGATATTAAATTGGCATAAACGTCTAGGGAAAAGCGGGAAGTGTAAAAAGGATACCATCGGTAACAGTCTTCATACTACTTTACCCCTTATATGGTTGATCCATCTTAAGATATTTAAATTGCATTTAATATACTCTTAGGGGCCTTGTAATAGTCTTCTACCTTACTTGTGCGTTGCCTTAATGGAATATTAAATAGACGGCGGGTTCGTGTAATTCGTTCATGACTTAGGAAATACTTACACAAATCATCACAAGTGTGGCAAGGCAACATGATTAGGAGAAGCAATCTAATGAGTAATGCATGATTAAGTAAATATATTATTTTATCATAAAGTTATCACAAGTAGTTTAGATTATATTTAGTTTAATTATTAGTTAAACAAACCAACCTCTTAAACATATGATTTTACCTGCTTTCTATAAAATATAAAAATACAAAAATAATCTTCTTTCAATCCCGTAGATCTCGGTTAAGCTCTGTTCGAGCCTTCCCAACCTATTCCCCAAGAGAACGATAACAACCCCCGAGTCTTGCATATACTACACCGCAACGATTAGGTACACTGCCTAGGGAGTTGTAAAACTTCTTTTTGAAGTCCTACGACTATCGCATCAAGTTTTTGGCGCCGCTGCGTGGGGAATAGTTAGGTTTCAAACTTAGTTTAGCTTAGTTCTACTCGCTTGAATTCTTTCAAGTGAGAATTTTAATTTTAGTATATTAGCTTTCTTGTAGTCTATCTTTTCTTTGTGCCTTTTGTTTGTAACTCTTTCGTTCACCATCATGATGTATGAAAGACCACTTACCACACCCTTTCAAAACCCATCACGAACCATAACCTTCTCATTCCAAAATTATACTTTGGTGTTCCAAAAACATCAAGATGAACCTATCTACGATGCATGGACTCGTTTCAAAAACTTAATCCAAAGAGTCCCTTATCATGTCCTTGATTTATGGTCCCTTACTTAATTATTTTATGATCATGTCGACGACTATACCCGAATAGACCTTGACTTTGCAACAAATGGGAACCTTAGGGAAGTAAGTGGTGAAGAAGCATGGGAAGCCATAGAAAATTTCGCCCAAGTCCAAAAAGAATGGGACAACCCACCAAACATTATTTTTGAACAAGAAGTAGCAAATTTGAAGGCTCAAGCAAAAAAGATTGTTTGGAAATGAGAATTGTTGGGTTGAGATACATAGAGGTATAACATGGGATAAGGTGGAAAATTCGAACCCACAAAGTACCCCACAAGTCCTCCCATCATTTGACGAATACACACCACCCGTGACTTACCCGTAAGAAGTAGAAGAGACTTTAGGAACCCCGATAGAGGTAGAACCTTTGGACGAAACATACCTAGAGGATTTAGGCTTGAATACTTATAATTATGACCTTCCTTTTAGTTATAGGGAAGTTCCTAGTTTTGATGAACCAGAGCCTCAACCACAACCCTTACCTAATTGTCCACCCATAGATGTAAGTCTAGGAAACAAAAGAGGCATTAACCACCCATCAAAACACATTGTCTGGATAGTTTTAGGATGAAGGTATTAGATAATTTGACCATTCGTACACCACCTTCATCTCTTGTGGCGTCTTTCCACTTTAAGGATTTGCATTGCTATTATCACCCATGCATTGATGATCCTAAGAAACATTATGGATTTAAACCAGGTTTATTAGGACATAGTGGATCCCTAGGTGTTAATTTTTTGAATGTGGAGATGATAGAAAATGAGTGGGAATTAGAATCTAAGGAAGTTTCTTTTCTAGGAAGAGGATTTAATTCACCTGTTAGGCCAAAATAAGTAGAGAAGGTTATAATTAAAGAAACACATCATTTAGAGAATATAATTCAACAACCAATTTTTCAACATCTGACTCCTTCTCACAACAATGTTGTGTTCCGTTACTATCACCCGCACTTAAACTCAAGTGTATGGGAACCCTCCCCTTTATCTGTTAAATAAGGGTAGAGTCAGGCTCATGACTCAAACAAAAATAAGCGCTTTTTGGGAGGCAACCCAATATTTAAATTCCCGCATATTAGGAGTGTCTTATGTTTTAGTTCTTCTCGTTTATTCTTTTATGTTTGAATTATTTTTGTAATCATGCTTTGTTTTGTTTTTAACCTCGTCTTATTGACAATCAAAGTTATTTTGTAATAAAATAAGTGTAGGGGAAATATCCGGTTTTTAAGAACCAATTCAAACATGATAAATAAATTGTTTAGATTAATTCACATCAATTTCAAGTCACATGATTGTATTGACTAATCTCAGGTTTCATGCAGCAATTTATACAGGAAATAACTTATATAATCGCGTGCAAGAAGTTTTTCAAAGAAAACGAAAAGAAAATTTTGCTCAGAGCCTGGAGACGGCGTCAGGGCAAGTATTTTCGGAAAATAGTTTGCACAACATTTAAAATTTGTAATTCTTTTATAAACGTTCATAAACCTATGATTACATCATTACTCTCATCCTATCTTTACTGCTTTCATAGAGTAAAACCTTAAACTCTCATTGTATATATATATCTATCCCGCCGATTTTATGCTTGTTGTAGTTGTCTTTGTCTTTGATTACATGTTATATTTGATGAGAAGAAGCTTGGAAGTTCTTAGAAAGTTTTATTGGATGATTCTTGGAAGAAGATTTAACCAGTTATCGCATGTTTCTTCTCCATTATTGAGCAAACCAAGGGAATACTAGTTTCTTTTACTTGTTTTCTTTTCCCTTTATTCATTTATACGAGTACTTTTATAGAACATTAGGGACAATGTTCAACTTAAGTGTAGGGGGAAATAAGCCTTAGAAACTATTCCTTCATTTGCCATTTGCTTGTTCCTTAAAATGATGTGTAATATATCAAAACATAGCATATACGGTAATTTTAACCAAAATTTAATTTTTTTATGACACATACCGACGAAAACCAAATATTAATAGCGTCCCATGGATAGGAATTTATATAACTAGCACAAAAACCCTCAGAATTCCATCCCAAAGATGTGAGGTTCGCCTTTAGATCTATAGGAATTCGGGTATCTATTTTCGATACCTAAGATAGTTTATACCTTTAGCAATTTCGAGTTAAGGTTCGAATGCAGACATATGTGTCTATTCTATCGTTACGGATGTGTATGTATGATCTTAGTCACCTTTTCTAGAACATTGAGACCGGTATTAAATTATATGAGTGTACCGATAGTATATTAAATTATAGAACTTGTTTTTGTGATGCATCCCGAGACCGCATAGTAAGTATTAGGATTTGCCAGATAAGATGCACTAGGATTAACCCAAGTTTTAAACCTGTAATTGTTATGATGGTCACCTCGATCATATAACTATCCCACACCCTTGCCATGCACTCATTTTTAATGCAGGTTCTATTAATGAAGAGCATTGTTAACCTTTAAACCCTCCGAGCTTATCCTTTTTCACGGTTTTCATAATTTTTTGATTAAGCCGGACTATTAATGAAGAGCATTGTTAACCTTTAAGCCAATCGTGACACCCAAATCGCCTTAGCCTACTTTGTATGTACTCGCTTTTCGTACATTATTGTTTTAACCCAAGTTAATTATTGAGTACACGATTGCTAAGTCCTTATCCTTATAAATACAGTTTTGGGACGATTGGGATTCATGGTAGTATTTATTTCGCGGAAGAATGGGGAAAAAAGTTAAGTCAATACCCCTATATGTTTGTCAAATGATCTCCTTGTTATTTTGATTCAACTCAATTCAGGTCATAGAATAGTTTGCTTGTAAAGTATGTAAAAGTTCAAGTGTAGAGGTACATCTATAAACCCCAAGTGATGTATTATGTTATTTAAAGAAAAAAAGAGAAAAATAGAAAAGAAAAATAAAAGAGATTGATGTAGAGTTTTGTAGAGTTTGTATATCTTTATCTGAGTCCTTAGCTTAGCAACCCAACCAATGTGTATTCGTATAAATAATCAGCTAACCCTTTCACCCCAAATTCACCTAAAAGTCACTCCCCAAATGTATCCTATCCGTTTCCATTTTTGTTAATGTTATCTTACACCTACACCCCACAACCCTTTGAAAAGACCTCTTTGATAGTAATGATTAATACTTGCGCCTAGTGGTGGAGGTTTGATCATTTACCAAGCCTATGGTAATTTATATACTATGACAGGTAATGAGTGTTTATTTTCCGTTTCCCATAGTTGTTCTAATTTATTATACACCCGAGTGAAAGAGATAATCCTAAACGCTTATGTAAGGTGCTAGTATATATTTTCTGTGCTTTTAATTACGAGGTCTAGAAGGTTGTGTTGTAAAAAGCCTTTAAAGAGCTGGTTAAATGACCCTAAAATTTCTATTGTCTAGGTAGAAAAGCCCATTTGCTTGAGGATAAGAAAATCTCAAGTGTAGGGGTATTTGATGAGGTGTCATTATATATACTATTTTTGGGTCATTTAACCCCTTAAATCATGCAAATATACTCAGATTATGTGCTTAATCATGTGTTTTCAGGTTTTAGCACTTGGATGGCATTTGGAGGAAATACACGTGACTTGAGCTCATTTGGAGAAGAAACGGACAAGATTACGGACCTACACCAAATCTCTTGAAGAATAGTGCTCACAGAGTGTGGAGACGGCATCACAGGCATAAAGCGACGCCGTCGCGATCTATCTGGTGAGGATGTCATGGTATTGGTGACGGCGTCAGGACGTAACCGCCTCAAATCAGATCTAGAAGATTCCACTTGTAACGGCGTCACGACTATAACTGGACGCCGTCGCAATGATTTTCCTAGATATATTAAACCGAATTCAGGGTTTTAGGTGTGTAACTTTGTATAACTTTTGAGGGTCGAACCCTAAGTATTGTGTCAGCTTTTAGGCCGACCTTAGGGCCTCAAAACCCTATTATAACTGACCTTAATCCATGTTTTAATCAAGTACGATTATCTATCTTTAATCATTCAATATGTCTTTGTGTTGTTTGATTGATCTATGTTCTTGCTTAACATGTTAGGCTAAACCTCCTTTGTATTTGCTTATGATTGCATGAAAGTTGGATTGTAGATCCTATTACTTTTGATTCTTGTGATGAATGTGCATGTTATGCTTTAGAAAACTAGCCATAAGATATTAAATTGGCATAGATGTCTAGGGAAACGCTGGAAGTGTAGAAAGGATACCATCGGTAACAGTCTTCATACTACCTTACCCCTTATATGGTTGATCCGTCTTAAGATATTTCAATTGCATTTAATATACTCTTAGGGGCCTTGTAATAGTCTTCATACTACCTTACTTGTGCGTTGCCTTAACGAAATATTAAATAGACGGCGGGTTCGTGTAATTCGTTCATGACTTAGGAAATACTTACACAAATCATCACAAGTGTGACAAGGCAACATGATTAGGAGAAGCAATCTAATGAGTAATGCATAATTAAGTAAATACACTATTTTATCATGAAGTTATCACCAGTAGTTTAAATTATATTTAGTTTAATTATTAGCTAATCAAACCAACCTCTCAAACCATTAATTTTATCTGCATTCTATAAAATATAAATATACAAAAATAATCTTCTTTCAATCTCATAGATCTCGATTAAGCTCTGCTCGAGCCTTCCCAACTTATTCCCATAGAGAACGATAACAACCCCCCGAGTCTTGCCTATATTACACTACAACGATTAGGTACACTGCCTAGGGAGTTGTAAAACTTCTTGTAGAAGTCCTTTACAACCCTCACATCAGTCAAATAAGTGTTATATAATTTTACGAAGATAATTTATAACTTTTCATATTTTCCTAGATATTTTCTTAGATATTTATTCTATAAATACTATGCATACACTAGCTCATTTCATCTCATTTATCACTTGTAAAAATCACAAAAACTCTCTCTTTCCTCCCTTATAAACCCGCAGCTCAAAAACCATAACTAGAATCCCATTTGTTTTTCATTTTCTTGATTTCTCAAGTATTCAAGTGTGATCAAGGGTATATTCTAAGGTGTTCTAAGTTGATTTCCAAGTTAGGGTTTCAATTATAAGCAAGGGCTTTCAAGATCTAAGTTAGGGTTTCATAAATCAAGATTTGGGCTTTTGATAAGGTTTTTGGGTTTAAATCAAAGACTATGGTTTCTTTTTGATCACATACTTTGTAAGCATACTACATTCACTCTTTTGATTTCATACATATTGATTATGTTCATTCATGTTTCTATACTTACATTATGTATTTTTTACATATAAACATCTTGGTTATAAAGTTATATCACCAACTAGTTAGCTTTTATAAATATTTACAAAGAAATCAAGAACATTACACACTTATGATTTGTAGTCATGTGATTAGGTTTATAATTCATAAACTAGCTTATTTGATCTTATGATTATTTCATGATATTGTGAAGAGTTGGATAGGATTAGGTTAGTGGAAGATTGTGATTGTGGAAGATGATTGAAATATATAGACTAGTGGTTTTGTGGTATGAAAATAGAGTAGAAATATTAGACGAAAAGTATTAAAAACACCCCTTAGGGACAACATCTTCTAAGCAGTTAGTTGCGGATTTTTAGACAAGTTAAAACCTTTATATCTTACCACGATTCCGTGCATATAAATAACGCTAAAAACGGACTTAAAACGAATAAGTTATGGCCAAAACTAGATTTGAAACAATACCGGCAAAACAGTTTTTCGGCATAAATCTGGCAGTTTTGTAATTCGCGTTTTTGAGGGCTTTCGGGTCCGAATCGGCTTAAGTATAAAATTAGTAACTTGTTTAGAATGATTTTTCGCTATTAAAGCGCGAGTTTTGAGGCCTAAATGTGTATAACAGATGTGTAAAACCAAAGCAAAGTTAGACTATTTTTCAGAAAGTGTTACAAAAATTTCTGCACTAGTTATCCTGACATGAATAGTAAAATTATATTTTTGGATATTTTCGGTCCGTTTGAACGGTAAAAACCTTAGGAAATATTTTTGCATCACTTCTATAATATTTATTCGCGGTTTAAAACTTTATAAATATTATTTTATGAATTAACTAAACTATATATAAATTGTCGTTGCAAAAATAATAAAAGTGGTAACTTGACGTAAATACTATTTCGATTTATTAAAGTTAAACACAAACTATTAGGTGGTGATATAACTATATAAAATACATTGTTGTATTTATTTTAAATACATTATTCTTACACGACCTATAATTAATTAGGTTGCATTCCGGATCATTTGTGACGATTACCTTATTGATATTTGCGATAATCACTTTCACTTGAGGTGAGTTTCATGGACCATATTTTACTTCTTTTTAACTCTTTTGGAGGAGAATACATGCGTATTTACAATCTCGTTTTCATAACTCGTTTTCATAACTCGTTTACATACTCGTTTACATACTCGTTTACATGCTCGTTTACATGCTCGTTTACATACTCGTTTACATACTCGTTTACATGCTCATTTTACAAACTCGTTTACATACTTATTTACAAACTTTTTTACTTGCTCATTTACAAACTCGTTTACATACTCGTTTTCATAACTTGTTTACAAATTTGTTTACATGATTGATTTCAAACTCATTTACAAATCTCGAGGCGAGATACATTGCTTATTTTACCAAAGGACACAAGTACAATACTTTTCAATGTTTACAATAATTACGTAGCGTGCCTAAGTAGCAATAACCCACAATTCCCACTATCATGAACTGTTAATTACTCGGTGTAAGCGTGTGTGTTATAAATAGATCTATTTGGGATTGACATCCCCGTTTGGGTGAGCAGCTCTCTCATTGGTTTGACCGAACTAACGGACGTATATCATATTGGAAACATTGGATGTTACGGGTTGACATCTACAGTGGGTACAATTTTGTGTATTAAATTACATACATTGTTGAGCTTTAGTGTCATGAGCTTAGTGCAGTCGTAATTACATTTTGTGATTTTGTATGTGTTACAATAGTCATACGTTTTAAATCTTGTGGTCCACACTACTTTTATTGAGCGTCACTTATTGTTAAATACTTTCATGATATTGTGGTGAAGCAGTAGACACTATACTCTTTTTGTCCTACATTTACATTCACATAAATCTATAAACTCGCCAATTTTATATTGACACTTTTAAGCATGTATTTCTCAGGTGAATAAGATGCTTGATGTAACGGATGTGCATTGGAGTCCAAATTTCACAAGAATGCATTCATGGATTTCTACATACATTCAAATTATCAAATCTCGTTGTACTATTTCCACTCTTTCATTTTGATGCAAACTTTGGGACAATTGTTACAACAATTCAGATTTCAAGAAAATCAACGAGATTACTTTTCAAACGACTCATTTAGAGGTCGTTCTCTCGTATCTTGTGCTATTGTATTATGAAGTAATACTCCTAGACAATATTCCGCTATAACCCATTTTGGGGGCGTTACAGATTGGTATCTAGAGCCAAGGTTATAGAGAACTAGGTTGCGTATTTTACCTAGACTATAACCATTTTCACAAACATTGGATCACATCAAAAAATTTCATGTGCATACACACTACTTGCTTACTTGCTTACACTACTTGCTTACATGATTTATATTTGTGCTTACCTTTCCTTGCGTATATTTCACACTTGTTTTATATAAATACTAAAACTTTTCTCAAAACATTGTGAATGACACGATGATCTTTGAAACCCTTTTCATGATTTTACATAATACAGTTTACATAATATTGAAACTTATCACAGTGCTGATCCCATTAGTTACCCTGCCATTCAACTCCGAGTTGAAGCACCCGCCTTACATTGTAGAAACAACTACATCATCTTGTGACCCTTTTTACCTAGTGAAACCTAAGTTGGGATTTTCTTTCTTAGACTCTATTTTCTATAGGATTTCGCATTCGTACTTCTTTTAAAGTTCGCGTTGTACTTTCTTTTAAACTGCGTCGTATGTGTGGATGATTTAAATTATCTATCAAATTAATGAGTCGTGAAAATTTTGTCAATTTAATTCTCTACTTATTTATGCAAAGCACTCCTTTAACTATTATAGTCCCTTAAATATTTTTACAACTACTTTATAAACCATTTCACTACCACATAATAAACTATTTTGTTGTCTTTCATAAACTGCTTCCATGGTTATTTTATAAACTATTTTGTTATCGATTCGCAAAATATTTGTTACCACATTATAAACTCCTTACAATTACATTATGAACTGTCACGTCATCCTCTCGAAAACTATTTTGATACCACCTCATAAACTATTTTAGTATCGTCTCATAAACAAAGTTGCTGTCATTAATAAACGATCTTACTATCAATTGATAAACCATCATTTTATCAACTATATTACTGATATATAAACTAATTTCCTACCCAGTTCATTATTACCTTATAAACCAATTTATTAATAATATGTAAATCATTTTTCTATCATTTTATAAATAATCTTGCTACCATCTTATAAAATACTTCTACTATCAATAATAAATCATTTCACAAACACTTTATAAATTATTATTTTTCTTGTTACCATTATGATAAACTATTTTACCATCATTTAGTAAACTACCATCATATAAATCATTTTGCTACTACCTATTGACCTATTATATTATCACAATGAAAACAGTTTTACCATCACTTTATGAAAGTTTTGCTAACACTTATAAACTATTTTCCTAGTATTTTATAAACTAATTTACTATCATACATAAAACAACTCACTATCATGTTACGAACTAAGATGCTTCCATCTCATAAACCATTTTGCTATCATTTATAAACATATTCGCTATTATTTTATAAACCAAGCTACCATGACTTATAAATCATACAACTATTATTTTGCAAAACTAATTTACCATACATAAACTATTTTGCTATTATTCTATAAACTAAGTTACTATCAGTTTTACATTTTCCACCATCTTATATACTACCTTACAATCAACTCAAAAACCACTTTACTACCACCTTGTAAATCATTTTGTTTTATTTTATGAAACTATTTTGTTTGCATCACATGAATTATTTTACTATCACCCTATGAACTATTTAACTATTGTCTTATAAATCATCTTACGGTTCTCTCGCATATAATTTTATTGTCATCCTATAAACTACCATGTTTGCATCTTATAAATTGTCTTCTCACGCTATAACAACTATTTTGATACTTCTTTATACATAACACTATTTTGAAAAAAATGAGCATTGCATCTTTAGTCCTCAATTATACATAGCCTGATCACCTATGTATAATTCAGGAAGGACCATGCCATGCTAAGAGTAGTCACCTTAAAACTTTTGGTCAAAAATCAATTCTCTACTCATATCCCCGAAAAGCAAAGTTTTTGGGTGCATGTTCATAAAACATGTGTGTCACGAGAAAACCGAATTAGAAATCATAGTAACTAAGTAGACCTTTACGCCACCTTACTATATAAAGTCGACATCATCTCATACCAAAGCTTAAGCCGAAAAGTCAAGACGCATCACTAGTCGCCCTAAGACAATCCGCCAACGAGTTTAGCCGCCATTAAAGAATTACTAAATCACCCATTCCACCTCGACGCAATACAGTAGAACTTAGTAGATGCTACACCATCATAGGTATAAAGTCGTTATCCCCTTGAAAAGGAGAATGTTATAGATGACGCTTTAAGCCGAAAGGAAACGGATAAGACCACTAGGATCTGAACTTTAGTCACAACAATAAATTTGAATCTGTCATCACAAATGTTAAACGCTCAACCTGAAGCAATTAGGAAAGAGAACATTGAGAACAATTTTTTTTTCATATTATAATCAAGGAGTTGAAACCCGTACCTATGATACTCTCTATATTAAGAAAACGAAATTTGGTTACCACGTTCTTGGAAGACTAAGATAAGCATTCTATAGCAAGTACCCGCACCTCTCACCAACACCACTCCGGAAGACAACACAAACTGAATTTCGGGACGAAATTCTTTTAACACAGGGAGAATGTAACAATCCGTATTTTTAGGTCATTTACGTCAATAAACTCTCAACTTTTTATTTTGAGCATTTACGCGTTCACTTTTAATTTCAACCGTTAAGTTAAATCGCGTAAACCGAAAATCAGCAATCAACGTAAACCGGCATTAAACAAATATAAGTTTACGTCAAATAAGTGTTATATAATTTACGGAGTTAATTTATAACTTTTCATATTTTCTTAGATATTTTCCTAGATATTTTCTTAGATATTTTCTTAAATATCTTCTAGATATTTATCCTATAAATAGTATGCATACACTAGCTCATTTCATCTCATTTATCATTTGTAAAAATCACCAAAACTCTCTCTTTCCTCCCCCATAAACCCGCGGCTTAAAAACCATAACTAGAATTCCATTTGTTTTCCATTTTCTTGATTTTTCAAGTATGCAAGTGTGATCAAGGGTATATTCTAAGGTGTTCTAAGTTGATTTCCAAGTTAGGGTTTCAATTATAAGCAAGAGTTTTCAAGATCTAAGTTAGGGTTTTATAAATCAAGATTTGGAGTTTTTATAAGGTTTTTGAGTTCAAATCAAAGACTATGGTTTCTTTTTGATCACATACTTTGTAAGCACACTATATTCACTCTTTTAATTTTCATACATATTGATTATGTTCATTCATGTTTCTATACTTACATTATGTATTTTTTACATATAAATATCTTGGTTATAAAGTTATATCACCAACTAGTTAGCTTTTATAAACATTTACAAAGAAATCAAGAACACTACACACTTATGGTTTTTAGTCATGTGATCAGGTTTATAATTCATAAACTAGCTTATTTAATCTTATGATTATTCTATGATATTGTGAAGAGTTGGATAGAATTAGGTTAGTGGATGATTGTGATTGTAGAAAATGATTGAAATATATAGACTAGTGGTTTTGTGGTATGAAAATAGAATAGAAATATTGGATGAAAAGTATTAAAAGCACCCCTTAGGGACAACAGCTTCTAAGCAGTTAGTTGCGGATTTTTCAACAAGTTAAAACCTTAAAAATGTAATAGTATATCTTACCACGATTCCGTGCATATAAAGAACGCTAAAACGGACTTAAACGAATACGTTATGGCCAAAACTAGATTTGAAACAATACCGACAAAATAGTTTTTCCACATAAATCTGGCAGTTTTGTAATTCGTGTTTTTGTGGGCTTTCGGGTCTGAATCGGCTTAAGTATAAAATTAGAAACTTGTGTGGAATGATTTTTCGCTTAAATAACGCGAGTTTTGAGGCCTAAATGTGTATGACGGATCTGTAAAACCAAAGCAAAGTTGGACTATTTTTCGAAAGTGTTATAAAATGTTTTGCATTAGTTATCCTGACATGAATAGTAAAATTATATTTTCGGACATTTTCGGTCCGTTTGAACGGTAAAAACCTTAGGAAATATTTTTGCATCACTTATATAATATTTATACGCGGTTTAAAACCTTATAAATATTATTTTATGAATTAATTAAACTATATATAAATTGTCGTTGCAAAATAATAAAAGTGGTAACTTGACATAAACACTATTTCGATTTATTAAAGTTAAACACAAAGTATTAGGTGGTGATATAACTATATAAAATACATTGTTGTATTTATTTGAAATGCATTATTCTTACACGACCTATAATTAATTAGGTTGCATTCCGGATCATTTGTGACGATTACCTTATTGATATTTGCGATAATCAATACTTTCACTCGAGGTGAGTTCCATGGACCCTATTTTACTTCTTTTTAACTCTTTTGGGGGGAGAATACATGTGTATTTACAATTTTGTTTTCATAACTCGTTTACAATCTCGTTTACATACTCGTTTACATGCTCGTTTACATGCTCATTTACATGCTCGTTTACATACTCGTTTACATGCTCATTTACAAACTCGTTTACATACTTGTTTTTATTCGCTTACATACTTATTTACAAACTTGTTTACTTGCTCATTTACAAACTCGTTTACATACTCGTTTTCATAAACTCATTTACATACTCGTTTACAATCTCGTTTTCATAGCTCATTTACATACTCGTTTACATATTTATTTACGAACTTGTTTACTTGCTCATTTACAAACTTGTTTGCATACTTGTCTTCATAGCGTAGTTACAAACTCGTTCACATACTTATTTTCGTAACTTGTTTACAAATTTATTAACATGATTTATTTCAAACTCATTTACAAATCTTGAGGCGAGATACATTGCTTATTTTACAAAAGGACACAAGTACAATACTTTTCAATGTTTACAATAATTACGTAGCGTGCCTAAGTAGCAATAACCGACAATGCCCATTATCATGAACTGTTAATTACTCGGTGTAAGCGCGTGTGTTATAAATAGATCTATTTGGGATTGACATCCCCGTTCGGGTGAGTAGCTCTCACTAGTTTCGGTAGACCGAACTAACAGACGTATACCATATTAGAAACATTGGATGTTACGGGTTGACATCTACAGTGGGTACAATTTTGTGTATTAAATTACATACATTGTTGAGCTTCAGTATCATGAGCTTTGTGCAGTCGTAATTACATTTTGTGATTTTGTATGTGTTACAATAGTCATACATTTTAAATCTTGTGGTCCACACTACTTTTTTTAGCGTCACTAATTATTAAATACTTTCATGATACTGTGGTGAAGCAGTAGACACTATACTCTTTTGGTCCTACATTTACATTTACATAAATCTATGAACTCATCAACTTTATGTTGACACTTTTAAGCATGTATTTCTTAGGTGAATAGGATGCTTGATGTAACGGATGTGCATTGGAGTCCAAATTTCACAAGAATGCATTCATGGATTTCTACATACATTCAAATTATCAAATCTCGTTGTACTATTTCCACTCTTTCATTTTGATGCAAACTTTAGGACATATGTTACAACAATTCAGATTTCAAGAAAATCAACGAGAGTACTTTTTAAACGACTCATTTAGAGGTCGTTCTCTCATATATTGTGCTATTGTATTATGAAGTAATACTCCTGGACAATATTCCGATGCGACCCATTTTGGGGGTGTTACAGATTGGTATCTAGAGCCAAGGTTATAGAGAACTAGGTTGCATATTTTACCTAGACTATAACCATTTTCACAAGCATTGCATCACATCAAAAATTTGCATGTGCATACACACTACTTGCTTACTTGCTTACATTACTTGCTTACACTACTTGCTTACATGATTTATATTTGTGCTTTCCTTTCCTTGCGTATATTTCACACTTGTTTTATATAAATACTAAAACTTTTCTCAAAACATTGTGAATGACACGATGATCTTTGAAAACCTTTTCATGATTTTACATAATACCATTTACATAACATTGAAACTTATCACAGTGTTGATCCCATTAGTTACCCTGCCATTCAACTCTGAGTTGGAGCACCCGCCTTACATTGTTGAAACAACTACGTCATCTTATGACCCGTCTTACCTAGTGAAACCTAAGTTGATATTTTCTTTCTTAGACTCTATTTTCTATAGGATTTTGCATTCGTACTTCTTTTAAAGTTCGCGTTGTACTTTGTTTTAAACTGCGTCGTATGTGTGGATGATTTAAATTATCTATCAAATTAATGAGTCGTAAAAATTTTGTCGATTTAATTCTCTACTTATTTATGCAAACCACTCCTTAAATTATTATAGTCCCTTAAATATTTTTACAACTACTTTATAAACCATTTCACTACCACATAATAAACTATTTTGTTGTCTTTCGTAAAATGCTTCCATGGTCATTTTATAAACTATTTTGTTATCGATTCGCAAACTATTTGTTACCACATTATAAACTCCTTACAATTTCATTATGAACTGTTACGTCATCCTCTCGAAAACTATTTTGATACCACCTCATAAACTATTTTAGTATCGTTTCATAAGTAAAGTTGCTGTTATTAATAAACTATCTTACTATCAATTGATAAACTATCATTTTATCAACTATTTTACTGACACATAAACTAATTTCCTACCCAATTCATTATTACCTTATAAACCAATTTATTAACAATACGTAAATCATTTATCTATCATTTTATAAATAATCCTGCTACCATCTTATAAAATACTTTTACTATCAATGATAAATCATTTCACAAACACTTTATAAATTATTATTTTTCTGGTTACCATTATGATAAACTATTTTACCATCATTTAGTAAACTACCATCATATAAATTATTTTGCTACTACCTATTGACCTATTATATTATTACAATGAAAACCGTTTTACCATCACTTTATGAAAGTTTTGCTAACACTTATAAACTATTTCCTTAGTATTTTATAAACTAATTTACTATCATACATAAAACAACTCACTATCATGTTATGAACTAAGATGCTTCCATCTCATAAATCATTTTGCTATCATTTATAAACATATTTGATATTATTTTATAAACCAAGCTACCATGACTTATAAATCATACAACTATTATTTTGCAAAACTAATTTACCATACATAAACTATTTCGTTATTATTCTATAAACTAAGTTACTATCATTTTTACATTTTCCACCATCTTATATACTACCTTACAATCAATTCAAAAATCACGTTACTACCACCTTGTAAATCATTTTGTTTTATTTTATGAAACTACTTTGTTTGCATCACATGAATTATTTTACTATCACCTTATGAACTATTAAACTATTATCTTATAAACCATCTTACGGTGTTCTCGCATACAATTTTATTGTCATCCTATAAACTACCATGTTTGCATCTTATAAATTATTTTGTCACGCTATAACAACTATTTTGATCCTTTTTTATGCATAACACTATTTTGAAGAAAATGAGCATTGCATCTTTAGTCCTCAATTATACATAGCCTGATCACCTATGTATAATTCAGGAAGGACCATGCCATGCTAAGAGTAGTCACCTTAAAACTTTTGGTCAAAAATCAATTCTCTACTCATATCCCCGAAAAGCAAAGTTTTTTGGTGCATGTTCATAAAACCCGTGTGTCACGAGAAAACCAAATTAGAAATCATAGTAACTAAGTAGACCTTTACACCACCTTACTATATATAATCGACATCATCTCATACCAAAGCTTAAGCTGAAAAGTCGAGACGCATCACTAGTCGCCCTAAGACAATCCGCCAACGAGTTTAGCCACCATTAAGGAATTTACTAAATCAGCTATTCCACCTTGACGTAATACTGTAGAACTTAGTAGATGCTACATCGTCATAGGTATAAATTCGTTATCCCCTTGGAAAGAAGAATGTTATAGATGACGCTTTAAGCCGTAAGAAAACCGATAAGACCACTAGGGTCCGAACTTTCGTCACAACAATAAATTTGAATCTGTCATTACAAATGTTAAACGCTCAACCTGAAGCAATTAGGAAAGAGAACATTGAGAACAAAAAAAATTCATACTATAATCAAGGAGTTGAAATCCGTACCTATGATACTCTCTATATTAAGAAAATGAAATTTGGTTACCATGTTCTTGGAAGACTAAGATAAGCATTCTATAGTAAGTACCCGCACCTCTTCACTAACACCACTTCAGAAGACAACACAAACTGAATTTCAGGACGAAATTCTTTTAACACGGGGAGAATGTAACAATCCGTATTTTTTGGTCATTTACGTCAATAAATTCTCAACTTTTTATTTTGAGCATTTGCACGTTCACTTTTAATTTCAACCGTTAAGTTAAATCGCGTAAACTGAAAATCAGCAATCAACGTAAACCGGCATTAAACAAATAAAAGTTTACGTCAAATAAGTGTTATATAATTTTACGGAGATAATTTATAACTTTTCATATTTTCCTAAACATTTTTCTAGATATTTTCTTAGATATTTTCTTAAATATCTTCTAGATATTTATCCTATAAATATTGCATACACTAGCTCATTTCATTTCATTTATCATTTGTAAAAATCACAAAACTCTCTCTTTCCTCCCTCATAAACCCGCGGCTCAAAAACCATAACTAGAATCCTATTTGTTTTCCATTTTTTTGATTTTTCAAGTATGCAAGTGTGATCAAGGGTATATTCTAAGGTGTTCTAAGTTGATTTCCAAGTTAGGGTTTCAATTATAAGCAAGGATTTTTAAGATCTAAGTTAGGGTTTCATAAATTAAGATTTGAGGTTTTGATAAGGTTTTTAGGTTCCAATCAAAGACTATGATTTCTTTTTGACCACATACTTTGTAAACATACTACATTCACTCTTTTGATTTTCATACATATTGATTATGTTCATTCATGTTTCTATACTTACATTATGTATTTTTTTACATATAAATATCTTGGTTATAAAGTTATATCACCAACTAGTTAGCTTTTATAAACATTTACAAAGAAATCAAGAAGACTACACAATTATGATTTGTAGTTATGTGATTAGGTTTATAATTCATAAACTAGCTTATTTGATCTTATGATTATTTCTTGATATTGTGAAAAGTTGGATAGGATTAAGTTAGTGGATGATTGTGATTGTGGAAGATGATTGAAATATATAGACTAGTAGTTTTGTGGTATGAAAATGGAGTAGAAATATTGGACGAAAAGTATTAAAAACACCCCTTAGGGACAGCAGCTTCTAAGCAGTTAGTTACGGATTTTTTAACAAGTTAAAACCTTAAAATTTTTATAGTATATCTTACCACGATTTCGTGCATATAAAGAACGCTAAAAACGGACTTAAAACGAATAAGTTATGGTCAAAACTAGATTTGAAACAATACCGGCAGAACAGTTTTTCGGCATAAATCTGGTAGTTTTGTAATTCGTGTTTTTGAGAGCTTTGGGTCCGAATCGGCTTAAGTATAAAATTAGAAACTTGTTTGGAATGATTTTTCGCTAGAAGAACGCGAGTTTTGAGGCCTAAATGTGTATGACGAATGTGTAAAACCAAAGCAAAGTTGGACTATTTTTCGGAAAGTGTTATAAAAATTCCTGCACTAGTTATCCTGACATGGATAGTAAAATTATATTTTCGGACATTTTCGGTCCGTTTGAACGGTAATAACCTTAGGAAATATTTTTGCATCATTTATATAATATTTATACGCGGTTTAAAACCTTATAAATATTATTTTATGAATTAACTAAACTATATATAAAGGGTTACGTCCATTAATTAGAAACGTACTTTTCAAAATTTACACATCTAGTAAACACACTTGTTTTATTATTAATTTAACCATTCAGACTTTTGAATTTGTTACGATATTATAAATTTTGTCATATCTTTTCACTTGTTATCGGTTGAGCAGGTAAAAAATATTTCATGTCATCTTAAAATGTTTTTTTCTTTAATTTTGTGCTTAAGTGTCTAGTCCAGTCAGATTGTCAAATTAAATGACTAACATACCCTTTATCTTCTTCCAAAAAAACATAAAACCATCATCACAACATCCTTAATATTAATGGTAAGAATTGCATTTTCTAAAACCTCTAAAACATATCCTATATTGTTTAACCACCTCTCAATCCAATTATTATCCGACCGGCGACCACCACCACCGTAACCTCAACTTCCGACTGATAGGTGGCATTTCCATTGGTCACGTCACTCCCTCACTATCTCCCTATACCTCATCGCCGTTAATGGTGGCGGTAGACAGAGGATTAATGTTGTAGAGTAGAGGATGGCCACGTAGAATACTGTCATGGCGGCGGACGCTGTGATTGTGGCTGATATTGTAACGCCGCCATTGTTGACCTCCATTGTTGATGTGGTGAGTCAGAGTGTTTCTCCAGATCGGACCAAGGGTTTTGATATAATGATGATTACACGGGGTCGTATGGTCACAAGCTTTACTTTTGACTTCTTTTAATTTTCTTCTTGTTGTGGGAATATTTGATTTCAGTTTTCTAATTCTTGTGGGCTACCAAATCACCTACCCTTTTTTCACGACTTTTAAAATGAAAGAAAATATAAGAGATATCGAAAAGAAAGGAGAGAAAATTAATGGTCTAAGGGGAATTAAAAATATATATTTATTTACTTGAAAAATCAACGTGTCATAGTATTGATTATCTAGGTGTGAAAAAGAAAAGAAAAAAATTAAGTGTATTAATTTTAATGATGTGGATATTATTCCGGTCATATTAGTATTATTGTCCCAAAATAACAAGTTACGATGATTATATTAGTAATAAAATAAGTGTGTTTACTAGATGTGTAAATTTTGCAAAGTACGTTTCTAATTAATGGACTAAACCCATATATAAATTGTCTTTGCAAAAATAATAAAAGTGGTAACTTGACGTAAACCTTATTTCGATTTATTAAAGTTAAACACAAAGTATTAGGTGGTGATATAATTATATAAAATACATTGTTGTATTTATTTTAAATACATTATTCTTACACGACCTATAATTAATTAGGTTGTAATCCGGATCATTTGTGACGATTACCTTATTGATATTTGCGATAATCAATAATTTCACTCGAGGTGAGTTTCATAGCCCTTATTTTAATTCTTTTTAACTCTTTTAGGGGAGAATACATGCGTATTTACAATCTCGTTTTCATAACTCGTTTACAATCTCGTTTACATGTTCGTTTACATACTCATTTACACACTCTTTTACATACTCGTTTACATGATTATTTACAAACTCGTTTACATACTCGTTTATATACTCGTTTACATACTCGTTTACATGCTCATTTACAAACTCGTTTATATACTCGTTGACATGCTCATTTACAAACTCTTTTACATACTTATTTACAAACTTGTTTACTTGCTCATTTACAAACTCGTTTATATACTCGTTTTCATAACTCGTTTACATACTCGTTTTCAATAAATCCATTTTCACGCAAATACTCGCTTCACATACTCGGTTTTCATAACTAATCTTTAAAACTGTTACAACTCGTTTACATTCTCATTTCATAACTCATTTTACAAATCTCGTTTACAGTACACGTTTACAATCTCGCTTTTATAACTTGGTTTTTTTTCTACATAATCGTCTTACATACTTTTTTACGAAACTTGCTTAATATGGCTAACTTTACAAACTCGTTTGCATTTTGTCTTTATCAAGCGTACTTACAAACTCTCGTTTACATATCGTTTTCATAAACTTGTTTTAATCAAATTTAGTTTAGACAATGTTTGATTTCAAACTCATTTTACAAACTCTCGAGGCGAGATACATAGCTTTATTTTCCAATGGACACAAGTTACAATTACTTTTCAATGTTTACAATAATTACGTAGCGTGCCTAAGTAGCAATAACCCACAATGCCACTATTATGAACTGTTAATTACTTGGTGTAAGCGTGTGTGTTATAAATAGATCTATTTGGGATTGACATCCCCGTTCGGGTGAGCAACTCTCATTGGTTTCGGTGGACAGAACTAACGGACGTATACCATATTGGAAACATTGGATGTTACAGGTTGACATCTACATTGGGTACAATTTTGTGTATTAAATTACATACATTGTTGAGCTTCAGTGTCATGAGCTTGATGCAGTCGTAATTACATTTTATGATTTTGTATGTGTTACAATAGTCATATGTTTTAAATCTTGTGGTCCACACTACTTTTTTTGAGCGTCACCTATTGTTAAATACTTTCATGATACTATGGTGAAACAGTAGACACTATACTCTTTTGGTCCTACATTTACATTTACATAAATCTATGAACTCGCCAACTTTATGTTGACATTTTTAAGCATGTATTTCTCAGGTAAATAAGATGCTTGATGTAACTGATGTGCATTGGAGTCTAAATTTCACAAGAATGCATTCATGGATTTCTACATACATTCAAATTATCTAACCTCGTTGTACTATTTCCAGTCTTTCATTTTGATGCAAACTCTGAGCAAATGTTGCAACAATTCAGATTTCAAGAAAATCAATGAGATTACTTTTCAAACGACTTATTTAGAGTTCGTTCTCTCATATCTTGTGCTATTGTATTATGAAGTAACACTCCCGGACAATATTCCGTTGCGACCTATTTTGGAGGTGTTACAATGTGACGTATGATAAAGTTTTTGTGGTATTTTAGCCATAATTTCATATACAAACTCCTTTTTGGGCTATTCAAAATGCCACTTAATGGGAAATGAGAGTTCTATAACTTTTGTTTTTGAGCTAAACCGAAGGAGAAAAGAGAAATATAACAATTATCAAAAAACCTGCAAGGTTTAACCATGCTAGTCAACCTTTGTATTTAAATAACATCCTTGTAACTCTCAATACAATTAAAAACTTAATTTGTGTTTGTCAATTTACAAAAGATAATGATGTTTCTGTTGAATTTGATGCCTTTGATTTTTCTGTAAGGGATTACCAGACGCGTCAGGTTATTCTCTGTTGTGATAGCAACAGAGACCTTTATATTGTTACCCACCAGCCTTCCTTCACTCCATTTGCATTGTTGTCTTTTAGTTATTCAATGTAGCACATACGCCTTAGACATCCCGGTGAAGATGTGCTTCGTAATTTAGTGTCGCATATTTTAATAAATTGCAATAGTTCTAAAGAGTCGAACTTATGTCATGCTTGTCAGTTAGGAAAACACGTTAAACTTCCTTTTTACAGTTCTGAGTCGCGTGTTGAGTCTGTATTTGATATCATACACTCGGATTTATGGACATCTCTGATTCTAAGTGTTAGTGGAATCAAATACTATGTTATTTTCTTAGATCATTTTTCTCATTATCTTTGGGTTTATCCTTTGCATCGTAAATCTTATTTATTTTCTAAGTGTGTTAAATTTCATGCATTTATGAATAAGTAATTTAATATTGATATTAAGTCCTTGCTGTGTGACCACGGGGGTGAATCTTATAATACTCGTTTGTGTACCCTTTTTTGCCAACATGGCATACAATTCTGTTTTCATGTCTTAAGACATCCCAACAAAATAGAAAATCAGAACGTATGCTTCGCACTATTAATAACCTTATTTATGCCTTACTTTTTCAAGCCCACATCCCTTCTATTTATTGGGTTAAAGCACTTAATATGGCTACATACCTTTTAAATATCTTACCCTCTACGGCTATTAAGCATGAAATACATTTCACCAATTTATATAATTGATGCGGTAGGTTGCAACACAGAAGTTTTACAACCCTCCTAGGCAGTGTACATAATCATTGTAGTGTAGTCTAGGTAAGTCTCAGGGGGGGTTATTGTCGTTCTTTAGGGGAATAGTTTGGGTAGGTTCAAATCGTATGTTTACTAAGGTCTAAGGGTTGAAGGAATATTATTTTTGGTTTTTTTTAATTTTTTAGAAAGCAAGTAAATCTAGGGTTTGAATGGGGTTTGATTAAACTACTAAACTAAACTAATCCTAATTATGAAATAAAGTAAAAGTGGGGAAAAACTCGTATGGTTAAACAAACGTGTTTACCTAATCATGCACAATTCTCTTATTGTCTTCTCAGATTTTATTACCCGACACCCTCGTAATGGAATGTGTAAGCATCTAATAAATTAAACGCTTAACTCGTAATCCACCCAATGATGATCTAGATATGAAGATCTAGTCACATGTATCCTCTAACATAACCACGTTTCCCTAGACGTCTTTACCTTGCAATTAAAAAGCTAGTTTTCTAAAGCCTAACGCGCACATCATTACCAAGAACTAATAACAAAAGATCTAACAACTAGGTTTCATGCAATCATAAGTAAACACAATTAAATTTAGCCAAACATGTTAATCAAAGCGAATTACAATTAATCAAACAACACATAGACATATTAAATGATTAAAAGGGTAAAGAAACTTCAATTTAATTAAACATGAAGTATGAATGAGTACAAAAGGGTTTGGAAACCCTAAAAATCGACAACAATAGCTGCTCCACAAATACTCTACATTTTTCCTCCTTAAAACATGAAAAATAGGGTTTGTATATAGAAAATAAGTCGCGACGTCGTCTCTTGTTGTTCGCGATGACGTCAGCCCGCCGAATCTTCCATGGGCTTCTTTTAAGTCGGATACTGCGATGTCGTTACAAATGATCGTGACGTCATCGCCTTCAAGCTTTGACAGTGTTAGAAGGAATCGCGATGCCATCTCCACGCACTGTAAATCTAAGCTCCATCAAAATCTTCTAAGGTTGCGTCTTTGTCCCATTTCTTCTCCAATTGAGCCCAGGTCACGTGTATTCCCTTCCAATGCTTCCCAAATGCTAAAATAACAAAAAAGAAATGACCAAGCACAATAAATGGGGATATTTGCATGATTTTGGGAGGTTAAATGACCCTGAAAAAGTGTATAAAATTACACCTCATCAACAATAAACAACCCATTTTTCATGACCTAAGAGTATTTAGGTGTATTTGCTACCCTCATTTACACGTTGACCACAAGTTACAACCACGTTTCACACCTTGCATTTTTATCGGATATCCATCTCATCATCGTGGATATCGATGCCGCCTTGACTTATCCACCAACAAAATCACCATTTCTTGTCATGTAACGTTTGATGAGGATGTTTTTCCTTTTAGATCCATGACTCGCACTCAACCACCTAATTATGATTTTTTACTTACCAATATATTGCCTACACCAAATTCAACTCCTACTACACCACCTCAACCACCTCCTGTTACTACACCACCTTTAGCTCCTATTGGAACGACTCCCCTCACCACGCTACTTTCCACACCTTAGCGAGCCCAGTTGACTGCGCAAGCCCAATCTACTTCATCTTTACAGCTGGCCCACTATGCCTAACAACCTAATCCACCCATTAATCTTAATGTCCAAATACCTGCACCCGTTCCTAATACCGCGACTATATCTAATAATCACCTGATGGTCACTCGTGTAAAATACGGTATCTCTAAACCCATTGATCGGTTAAGTTTTCACACTACCACTACCTCGCCCCTTGCTCGGTCTCATGTTCATGCCCTTCGTGACCTAAATTGGTAATAAGGCTATGTTAGATGAATACAATGCTTTAATTACAAACGGTATGTGGGTCCTTGTTCCCCGTTCAACTAACGTTAATATTGTGAGATCCATGTGGATTTTTAGGCATAAGTATCATGATGTGAAGAATGCTTTTCTTCATGGCCATTTATCAAAGATAATTTATATGGATCAGCCTCCTGGGTTTGTAGATCCTCAAAGACCTGATTATGTGTGCCATCTGCAATGTTCTTTATATGGACTTAAACAAGCATCGCATGCTTGGTTTCAGTGCTTTGCTTGTTATGCTACTCGAGTTGGTTTTCAGCAGAGTAAAACCGACTCTTCTTTATTTATGTATCATCGTGGTTCTCACATGGCTTACTTGATGCTTTATGTGGATGATATCATACTTACAACTTCATCTTTAGCTTTCTTACAACGTGTTATTGCTTCGTTACACGATGAGTTTGCTATGACGAACCTTGATTCGTTGAATTACTTTTCAGTTATATATGCTCACTAGTCATCTGCAGGTTTTTTTTTATCATAGTATACTTATGCTGAGAAAATTCTTGAGCGTGCACATATGCAAAAGTGTAATATATGCATGACTTTTGTGGATACTTAATATAAATTAGGAGCTGATGGTGACCCTATCAGTGATCTTACAGTATATCGGAGCTTAGTTGGAACGCTTTCTTATAACGGGTTATTGTTTTGTTACACGGTAAGTTTGCTATGACATACCTTGGCTCGTTGAACTATTTTTTAGGTATTAATGCTGAGCGGTCATCTGCAGGTTTTTTTTATCATAGTCTACTTAAGATGAGGAAATTCTTGAGCGTGCACATATGCAAAAGTGTAATCCATGCAGGACTTCTGTGGATACTTAGTCTAAAATAGGAGTTGATGGTGACCCTGTCAGTGATCTTACATTATATCGGAGCTTAGCTGGTGCGCTTCAGTATCTCACATTTACCCGCCCTGACATTTCTTATGCAGTTCAACATGTTTGTCTTTATGTGCATGATCCATAAGAACCACATTTGGATGATTTAAAGTTTATTTTATACTATGTACGCGGTACTATTAATCATGGACTTCAGCTTCATGTATCGTCTATATCTCAGCCTACTACTTATACTGATGCTGAGTGGGCTGGTTTCCTGGTTACTCGTCGTTCTACCTTGGGTTATTGTGTTTTTTGTGGTGACAACTTATTGTCATGGTCTGCCAAACGGCATGTTACCTTTTCCCGCTTTAGTGTTGTAGCTGAATATAGAGGCGATGCTAATGCGGTTGCTGAGACTACTTGGGTACGTAAGCTTCATGCTCCTTTGTTTAGCGCCACTATAGTTTATTGTGATAATGTTAATGTCGTTTATTTGTCCACTAACCCGGTTCAACATTAGCGTACTAAGCATATTGAGATTGATATACATTTTGTTGGTGATTTTGTGGCTTCTAGACTAGTTCGTGTTCTTCATGTTCCTTCGCAGTTTCAATATGCAGATATTTTCACCAAAGGTCTTCCAAGGGCTTTATTTCTTGAGTTTCGTTCCAGTTTGAATGTCCGCAAACCTGCCGTTCAAACTGCGAGGGTGTATTAGTCGAAGATATTAATGAGCCATATGTTTCGGTTTAGAGTTTAGCCTAATATTGGTTTGCAAGGGTTTAACCCATTATCTAGTTAGCTTACTTTCCAAGCAATATATATACTTTACTAGCCTCAGGCCCACCCGATGGGCGGCTAGCTTTAAGAATTCATCTAAGATAATAGAGGATAGAAAACAATTTATACGTCTTACAGTAAAAAATTACTTAATAAACATTAAAAAACTTGTTACAACATCCTTTAATAAAAGGACATTGTTTATTACTATTATAATGGAGCAGCTGAATTGAATTTTTCAATTTCTCTTGATATACATAAAACAACCCTTACAGAATCCAAGTTGTATGTCATTCATCCACAAAAGAATGCAAACGACATCATGAGGTCTGATTAAAAAAAGCCATTAAATGCTACCACCAGTCATAGAATGCATCGACTTTCATCATCTTAATTTACTATAACTACTACACATCTAAATATACCAATTAGATTGACTAACATAGTCCATCATGACACATTGTAGAGAATCCATCCATGCTGCAAGTGTGTGAACTGGTGTAGGCTGAAAAATGAAATGTGATGTTTCAGTTTCACTGCATTATATATAAGATGTTGCAAATAGATGTCTAACACATAAGTCAAACTCAGAAGGTTCAACTAACCTATATTTGTATAATAAGAAGTGAAACTTGCTTTCATATCCACTTCTTTCAGTGAACCGATAAAAGTTTCAGTGAGCCGATAAGATAAGTTTTTTTTTGGGTAAAGGGTTACCCCGGTAAAGTATATTAAAACCGAAAATGTTAAGTACAAATGGAATGTGGCTAACATACCACATTAACCTCAAGCTAAACAGCTTGATAAACACCTAAAACTAGTGCTTATGACATGCCATAAACACTTACATCAATAGAGATGACTAGACGAAACTAGGTTCAATGACTCAACAAGACAAGATAAGTTGCGGTAACTTGTACACACTTTAAGTTGGACTCTTTTGGGAATTTTCCCTTAAGTTATATATATGTTACAACTTTATATATATATATATATATATGCTAAATATGTTAGAAATAAAATACTACATATAACTTAAAGGCATGTCCGTACTTTCTATGCTGGTACATCTACTTTTGTTATATGTATATATGTGTTATCTCACTGATGTTGGCTGAAAGGACTATGAAAATTGTCTATATGTACAAATTCCCATTCCAGTTCATATTACATCAGCTCTTCTTAAGTCTTTTAAGAAACATGAAAAATATAATTTACCATGAGTAAAAAAGGTGACCTAATTACCAAGGCAATCTTACAATATGCACCATAAGCAATACATAAATTCAAGAAGATATCAAACTAATTAGAATATCATCTTAGCCATGTTTTCAAAATGAAACTAAAGTAGACAAAAAGGCACTGGTTCAAGAAGTTTTTGGATGTGGTATCATTAAGATCATGTTTTTTCCTATTTTTAAAACCATTTATTGGTGTTACACAGCAAGTTATAAAAGAGATTTCTCAAAATCAAAAAAATAAGACTATGAATCCATGTAGAGTAATTTATTAACTTGTAGTTTAGAATAAACAAATTCTTATTGAAGTCTATTAAGGGGTCAAAATAGGATAAAAATATATTTTGAAATTTGCTAAAAGGAAAATCAATCAGGTGGTTCAATAACACAAATAACTCCTAATGTATTAAAAATGCTAAGTTCATAATGAAACGGGTTATTGGGTCAATTTTTGTTTCTGAAAGTCAAGTTTCTAAATACGGTATCTATCAACCCAACTTGCCACCTCCATTTAAAAAGTAATGTGACATTGATGTACCTTTATCTAAGTTTCTAAATACATTCTTTACCAACTCATTTATATCAGTTGCCATATCCACCCACTTAACCCATTTTTTCCACCCATATCTAAGTTTTGTACATTAAAAATCTACTTATGATCATTCCCAATAAAAAAATTAGCTGGGAAGCTTCTAAGTTAGACATAGTTATTCGCCCATCATCATTACTAACTATCAATTTTATTTAATTTGAGTAGACTACTATTTAGGTAATCAATATGTTACACAAATCAGGAATTTTCCCAAAAACATGCAATTTTCAAGGACTAATGGGAGTATTTAAAGATCTCTTTTTCATGGTGGATCTCACCATATCAAATAAAGAGCATCAAATATACAAAAGAAAGTTACCTGTCAATGCACACTTCTCATTTCACCTTCTTCATATCCATCAAGTTTCTGCGAGCACGTGCCGCATCTTATTTCCTTCATATTGACCTTCGGATTCCTCCAAACTTGCATCTAAATCATCATCGGTTTCCTGATATTGAACATGAATATAGCATTGTTAAATGGGCAAACTATAATGCCGCATTCATGTACTAAAACTTTCAATATTGCATGTAATTAATTACCTTTTGGCGCTTCAAAGCCTTTAGCGGTGATTGACCAACTTATATAAAGGATCATGTATAAAAACCTAGTCACACATATGAGTACATGGGGCATAACATTTGTTGGTAGAAATATTACATTACGATATTTAATCTATACATTCTCTTTATGTTTTGGTGATGACAAACATGTAACTTA
>BQNB010052959.1:8415-23415 GCA_026074375.1 Tanacetum coccineum
CATTCATTTTGCACATGCAGCGAATTACATTTTGTTTGCATGGTCATACAACATTGACTTCCATCTATCTGAATATAAGTTTGCACACGTAAACGTGCCCCGACGGTTCCTCGCACGTCGTAGCGACTTGACCAAGGTTCCTCGCACGTCGTAAACCTGCCCCGACGTTTCCTCGCACGTCGTAGCGACTTGACCAAGTTTCCTCGCACGACGTAAACCTGCCCCGACGGTTTCTCGCACGTCGTAGCGACTTGACCAAGTTTCCTCGCACGACGTAAACCTGTCCCGACGGTTCCTCGCACGTCGTAGCGACTTGACCAAGTTTCCTCGCACGACGTAAACCTGCCCCGAAAGATGTGTGAGCATGCCTGTCGGGACCCGAAAGATGGTGAACTATGCCTGAGCGGGGCGAAGCCAGAGGAAACTCTGGTGGAGGCCCGCAGCGATACTGACGTGCAAATCGTTCGTCTGACTTGGGTATAGGGGCGAAAGACTAATCGAACCGTCTAGTAGCTGGTTCCCTCCGAAGTTTCCCTCAGGATAGCTGCCCCGACGGTTTCTCGCACGACGTAGCGACTTGACCAAGTTTCCTCGCACGACGTAAACCTGCCCCGACAGTTCCTCGCACGTCGTAGCGACTTTACCAAGGTTCCTCGCACGACGTAAACCTGCCCCGACGGTTCCTCGCACGTCGTAGCGACTTGACCAAGTGTCCTCGCAGGACATAAACCTGTCCTAACGGTTCCTCGCACGTCGTAGCGACTTGACCAAGGTTCCTCGCACGACGTAAACCTGCCCCGACGGTTCCTCGCACGTCGTAGCGACTTGACCAAGTGTCCTCGCAGGACATAAACCTGTCCTAACGGTTCCTCGCACGTCGTAGCGACTAGATCAACTTTCCTAGCACGACGTAAACCCGCCCCGACGGTTCCTCGCACGTCATAACGACCAGACCAGACCCGATCAAGGTTCCTTGCACGTCGTAGCGACTTGACCAAGGTTTCTCGCACGACCTAAACTTTCTTCGACGGTTCCTCGCACGTCGTAACGACCAGACCAGACCCGATCAAGGTTCCTCGCACGTCATAACGACTTGACCAAGGTTTCTCGCACGACGTAAACTTTCCCCGACGGTTCCTCGCACATCGTATCGACTTGACCAAGTTTCCTCACACGACGTAAACTTGCCCCGATGGTTCCTCGCACGTCGTAGCGACTTGACCAAGTTTCCTCGCACGACGTAAACCTGCCCCGACGGTTCCTCGTACGTCATAGCGACTTGACCAAGTTTCCTCGCACGACGTAAACTTTCCCCGACGGTTCCTCATACGTCGTAGCGACTTGACCAAGTTTCCTCGCACGACGTAAACCTGCCCTGACGGTTTCTCGTACGTCGTAGCGACCTGACCAAGTTTCCTCGCACGACGTAAACCTGCACTGACGGTTCCTCGTACGTCGTAGCGACCTGACCAAGTGTCTTTGCACGACATAAACCTGCCCTGACGGTTCCTCGCACGTCGTAGCGACTTGACCAAGTTTCCTCACATGACGTAAACATGCCCCGACGGTTCCTCGCATGTCGTAGCGACTTGACTAAGTGTCCTCAAATGACATAAACTTGCCCTGACGGTTCCTCGCACGTCGTAGCGACTTGACCAAGTTTCCTCGCACGACGTAAACCTGCTCTGACGGTTCCTCGCACGTCATATCGACTCACCAAGTTTCCTTGCACGACGTAAACCTGCCCTGACGTTTCCTCGCACGTCGTAGCGACTTGATCAACTTTCCTAGCATGACGTAAACCTGCCCCTACGGTTCCTCCCTCGTCGTAGCGACTTGACCAAGTGTCCTCGCACGACATAAACCTGCCCTGATGGTTCCTCGCACGTCGTAGCGACTTGATTAAGTGTCCTCTCATGACGTAAACCTGCCCCTACGGTTCCTCCCTCGTCGTAGCGACTTGACCAAGTGTCCTCGCACGACATAAACCTGCCCTGATGGTTCCTCGCACGTCGTAGCGACTTGACCAAGTTTCTTCGCATGACGTAAACCTGCCCCGACGATTCCTCGCACGTCGTAGCGACTTGACCAAGTTTCTTCACACGACGTAAACCTGCCCCGATGGTTCCTCGCACGTCGTAGCGACTTGACCAATTTTCCTCGCATGACGTAAACATGCCCCGACGGTTCCTCGTACGTCGTAGCGACTTGACCATGTTTCCTCGCACGATGTAAACCTGCCCCGATGGCACGTAGTAGCGACTTGACCAAGTTTCCTCGCACGACGTAAACCTGCCCCGATGGTTCCTAGCACGTCGTAGCGACTTGACCAAGTTTCCTAATACGACGTAAACCTGCCCTAACGGTTCCTCGTACGTCGTAGCGACTTGACCAAGTTTTGTCGCACGACGTAAACCTGCCCCGACAATTCCTCGCACGTCGTAGCGACTTGACCAAGTGTCCTCGCAGGACATAAACCTGCCCTAACGGTTCCTCGCTTATCGTAGCGACTTGATCAACTTTCCTAGCACGACGTAAACCTGCCCTAACAGTTCCTCGCACGTCGTAGTGACTTGACCAAGTTTCCTCGCACGACGTAAACCTGCCCCGATGGTTCCTCGCACGTCGTAGCGACTTGATCAACTTTCTTAGCACGACGTAAACCTGCCCCGACGGTTCCTCGCACGTCGTAGCGACTTGACCAAGTTTCCTCGCACGACGTAAACCTGCCCCGACGGTTCCTCGCACGTCGTAGCGACTAGACCAAGTTTCTTCGCATGACGTAAACCTGCCCTAACGGATCCTCACACGTCGTAGCGACTTGACCAAGTTTCCTCACACGACGTAAACCTGCCCTGACGGTTCCTCGTACGTCGTAGCGACCTGACCAAGTGTCCTTGCACGACATAAACCTGCCCTGACGGTTCCTCGCACGTCGTAGCGACTTGACCAAGTTTCCTCGCATGACGTAAACATGCCCCGACGGTTCCGCGCACGTCGTAGCGACTTGACCAAGTGTCCTCAAATGACATAAATCTGCCCTGACGGTTCCTCACACATCGTAGCGACTTAACCAAGTTTCCTCGCACGACGTAAACCTGCTCCGACGGTTCCTCGCACGTCGTATCGACTTGACCAAGTTTCCTCGCACGACGTAAACCTGCCCCGACGGTTCCTCACACGTCTTAGCGACTTTACCAAGGTTCCTCGTACGACGTAGACTTACCCCGACGGTTCCTCGCATGTCATAGCGACTTGACCAAGTGTCCTCGCACGACGTAAACCTGCCCTGACGGTTCCTCGCACGTCTTAGCGACTTGACTAAGTTTCCTCGCACGACGTAAACCTGCCTTGACGGTTATTAGCATGTCATAGAGACTTGATCAACTTTCCTAGCACGACGTAAACCTGCCTCGACGGTTCCTCGCACGTCGTAGCGACTTGACCAAGTGTCCTCGCAGGACATAAACCTGCCCTAACGGTTCCTCGCACGTCGTAGCGACTTGATCAACTTTCCTAGCACGATGTAAACCCGCATCGACGGTTCCTGGCACGTCGTAGTGACTTGACCAAGTTTCCTCATACGACGTAAACCTGCCCCAACAGTTCCTCGCACGTCGTAGCGACTTGACCAAGTTTCCTCACGCTACGTAAACCTGCCCCGACGGTTCCTCGCACGTCGTAGCGACTTTACCAAGTGTCCTCGCATGATGTAAACCTGCCCTGACGGTTCCTTGCACGTCGTAGCGACTTGACCAAGTTTCCTCGCACGACATAAACTTGCCCCGACAGTTCCTCGCACGACGTAAAACTGCCCCGATGGTTCCTCGCACGTCGTAGCGAGTTGTCCAAGTTTCCTCGCACGACTTAAACCTGCCCCGACGGTTCCTCGCAAGTCGTAGCGACTTGACCAAGTGTCCTCGCACGACATAAACCTGCCCTAACGGTTCCTCGCACGTCGTAGCGACTTGACCAAGTTTCCTCGCACGACGTAAACCTGTCCTGACGGTTCTTCGCACGTCGTAGCGAGTTGATCAACTTTCCTAGCACGACGTAAACCTACCCCGATGGTTCCTTGCACGTCGTATCGACTTGACCAAGTTTCCTCGCACGACATAAACCTGCCCCGACGGTTCCTCGCACGTCATAGCGACTTGACCAAGTTTCCTCGTAGGACATAAACCTGCCCTGACGGTTCCTCGCACGTCGTAGCAACTTGACCAAGTTTCCTCGCATGACGTAAACCTGCCCTGACGGTTCCTAGCACGTCGTAGCGACTTGACCAAGTTTCGTCGCACGACGTAAACCTACCTCGACTGTTACTCGCATGTCGTAGCGACTTGACCAAGTTTCGTCGCACGACGTAAACCTGCCCCGACGGTTCCTCGCACGTCATAGTGACTTGACCAAGTTTCCTCGCACGACGTAAACCTGCCCAGACGGTTCCTCGCACGTCGTAGCGACTTGACCAAGTTTCCTCGCACGACGTAAACCTGCCACGACGGTTCCTCGCACGTCGTAGCGACTTGACCAAGTTTCCTAGCACGACGTAAACCAGCCCCGACGGTTCCTCCCACGTCGTAGCGACTTGATCAACTTTCCTAGCACGACATAAACCTGCCTCTACGGTTCCTTGCACGTCGTAGCAACTTGACCAAGTTTCCTCACGACGTAAACTTACCCCCAACGGTTCCTCGCACGTCATAGCGACTTGACCAAGTTTCCTCGCACGACGTAAACCTGCCCCGACGGTTCCTCGCACGTCGTAGCGACTAGACCAAGTTTCTTCGCATGACGTAAACCTGCCCAGACGGTTCCTCGCACGTCGTAGCGACTTGACCAAGTTTCCTCACACGACGTAAACCTGCCCTGACGGTTCCTCGTACGTCGTAGCGACCTGACCAAGTGTCCTTGCACGACATAAACCTGCCCTGACGGTTCCTCGCACGTCGTAGCGACTTGACCAAGTTTCCTCGCACGACGTAAACCTGCCTTGACGGTTCTTAGCATGTCATAGAGACTTGATCAACTTTCCTAGCACGACGTAAACCTGCCCCGACGGTTCCTCGCACGTCGTAGCGACTTGACCAAGTTTCCTCGCACGACGTAAACCTGCCCCGACGGTTCCTCGCACGTCGTAGCGACTTGACCAAGTTTCCTCGCATGACGTAAACATGCCCCGACGGTTCCGCGCACGTCGTAGCGACTTGACCAAGTGTCCTCAAACGACATAAATCTGCCCTGACGGTTCCTCGCACGTCGTAGCGACTTGACCAAGTTTCCTCGCACGATGTAAACCTGCCCTGACAGTTCCTAGCACGTCGTAGCGAGTTGACCAAGTTTCCTCGCCCGACGTAAACCTGCTCCGACGGTTCCTCGCACGTCGTATCGACTTACCAAGTTTCCTCGCACGACGTAAACCTGCCCCGACGGTTCCTCGCACGTCGTAGCGACTTGACCAAGTTTCCTCGCATGACGTAAACCTGCCCCGACGGTTCCTCGCACGTCGTAGCGACTTGATCAAGTTTCGTCGCACGACGTAAACCTACCCTAACGGTTCCTCGTACGTCGTAGCGACTTGACCAAGTTTCCTCGCACGACGTAAACCTGCCCTGACAGTTCCTAGCACGTCGTAGCGACTTGACCAAGTTTCCTCGCACGACGTAAACCTGCCCTGATGGTTCCTCCCATATCGTACCGACTTGACCAAGTTTCCTCGCACGACATAAACCTGCCCCGACGGTTCCTCGCACCTCGTAGCGACTTCACCAAGTATCCTCACACGACGTAAACCTACCCTGACGGTTCCTCGCACGTCGTAGCGACTTGACCAAGTTTCTTCGCATGACGTAAACCTGCCCCGACGGTTCCTCGCACGTCGTAGCGACTTGACCAAGTTTCGTCGGACGACGTAAACCTGCCTCGACAGTTACTCGCATGTCGTAGCGACTTGACCAAGTTTCGTCGCACGACGTAAACCTGCCCCGACGGTTCCTCGCACGTCGTAGCGACTTGACCAAGTGTCCTCGCACGACGTAAACCTGCCCTGACGGTTCCTCGCACGTCTTAGCGACTTGACTAAGTTTCCTCGCACGACGTAAACCTGCCTTGACGGTTCTTAGCATGTCATAGAGACTTGATCAACTTTCCTAGCACGACGTAAACCTGCCCCGACGGTTCCTCGCACGTCGTAGCGACTTGACCAAGTTTCCTCACACGACGTAAACCTGCCCCGACGGTTCCTCGCACGTCGTAGCGACTTGACCAAGTTTCCTCGCACGACGTAAACCTGCCCCGACGGTTCCTCACACGTCGTAGCGACTTGACCAAGTTTCCTCGCACGACGTAAACCTGCCCCGACGGTTCCTCGCACGTCGTAGCGACTTGACCAAGTTTCCTCACACGACGTAAACCTGCCCCGACGGTTCCTCACACGTCGTAGCGACTTGACCAAGTTTCCTCGCACGACGTAAACCTGCCCCGACGGTTCCTCGCACGTCGTAGCGACTTGACCAAGTTTCCTCACACGACGTAAACCTGCCCCGACGGTTCCTCGCACGTCGTAGCAACTTGACCAAGTTTCCTCGCACGACGTAAACCTGCACCGACGGTTCCTCGCACGTCGTAGCGACTTGACTAACTTTCCTCCCACGACGTAAACCTGCCCCGACGGTTCCTCGCACGTCGTAGCGACTTGATTTCTCGCATGTCGTAGCGACTTGACCAAGTTTCCTCGCATGACGTAATCTTGCCCCGACGGTTCCTCCCACGTCGTAGCGACTTGATCAACTTTCCTAGCACGACGTAAACCTGCCCCGACGGTTCCTTGCACGTCGTAGCGACTTGACCAAGTTTCCTCACACGACGTAAACCTGCCCCCAACGGTTCCTCGCACGTCGTAGCGACTTGACCAAGTTTCGTCGCACGACGTAAACCTGCCCTGACGGTTCCTCGCACATCGTACCGACTTGACCAAGTTTCCTCGCACGACATAAACCTGCCCCGACGGTTCCTCGCACGTCGTAGCGACTTGACCAAGTATCCTCACACGACGTAAACCTGCCCTGACGGTTCCTCGCACGTCGTAGCGACTTGACCAAGTTTCCTCGCATGACGTAAACCTGCCCCGACGGTTCCTCGCACGTCGTAGCGACTTGACCAAGTTTCGTCACACGACGTAAACCTGCCTCGACAGTTACTCGCATGTCGTAGCGACTTGACCAAGTTTCGTCGCACGACGTAAACCTGCCCCGACGGTTCCTCGCACGTCGTAGTGACTTGACCAAGTTTCCTCGCACGACGTAAACCTGCCTTGACGGTTCCTCGCACGTTGTAGCGACTTGACCAAGTTTCCTCGCACGACGTAAACCAGCCCCGACGGTTCCTCCCACGTCGTAGCGACTTGATCAACTTTCCTAGCACGACGTAAACCTGCCCCTACGGTTCCTTGCACGTCGTAGCGACTTGACCAAGTTTCCTCATGACGTAAACTTGCCCCCAACGGTTCCTCGCACGTCGTATCGACTTGATCAAGTTTCCTCGCACGACGTAAACCTGCCCCGACGGTTCCTCGCACGTCGTAGCGACTTGACCAAGTTTCTTCGCATGACGTAAACCTGCCCTAACGGTTCCTCACACGTCGTAGCGACTTGACCAAGTTTCCTCGCACGACGTAAACTTGTCCTGACGGTTCCTCGTACGTCGTAGCGACCTGACCAAGTGTCCTTGCATGACATAAACCTGCCCTGACGGTTCCTCGCACGTCGTAGCGACTTGACCAAGTTTCCTCGCATGACGTAAACATGCCCCGACGGTTCCTCGCACGTCGTAGCGACTTGAACAAGTGTCCTCAAACGACATAAACCTGCCCTGACGGTTCCTCGCACGTCGTAGCGACTTAACCAAGTTTCCGTGCACGACGTAAACTTGCCCCGACGGTTCCTCGTACGACGTAAACCTGCCCCGATGGTTCCTCGCACGTCGTAGCGACTTGACCAAGTTTCCTTGCACGACGTAAACCTGCCCCAACGGTTCCTCGTACGTCGTAGCGACTTGACCAAGTTTCGTCGCACGACGTAAACCTACCCCGACAGTTCCTCGCACGTCATAGCGACTTAACCAAGTGTCCTTGCACGACGTAAACCCGTGCTAACGGTTCCTCGCACGTCGTAGCGACTTAACCAAGTTTCCTCACACGACGTAAACCTGCCCCGACGGTTCCTCACACGTCGTAGCGACTTGGCCAAGTGTCCTCGCACGACATAAACCTGCCCTGACGGTTCCTCGCACGTCGTAGCGACTTGACCATGTTTCCTCGCACGACGTAAACCAGCCCCGACGGTTCCTCACACGTCGTAGCGACTTGACCAAGTGTCCTCGCAGGACATAAACCTACCCTAACGGTTCCTCGCACATCGTAGCGACTTGACCAAGTGTCCTCGCACGACGTAAACCTGCCCTAACGGTTCCGCGCACGTCGTAGCGACTTGACCAAGTTTCCTCGCACGACGTAAACCTATCCTGACGGTTCCTCGCACGTCGTAGCGACTTGATCAACTTTCCTAGCATGACGTAAACATACCCTGACGGTTCCTCGTACGTCGTAGCGACTTGACCAAGTTTCCTCACACGACGTAAACCTGCCCCAACGGTTCCTCGTAGATCGTAGCGACTTGACCAAGTTTCCTCGCACGACGTAAACCTTCCCCAACGGTTCCTCGCAGATCGTATCGACATGACCAAGTTTCCTCGTTCCTCGCACGTCGTAGCGACTTGACCAAGTTTCCTCGCACGACGTAAACCTGCCCCGACGGTTCCTCGCACGTCGTAGCGACTTGACCAACTTTACTCGCACGACGTAAACCTGCCCCGACGGTTCCTCGCACGTCGTAGCGACTTGACCAAGTTTCCTCGCACGACGTAAACCTGCCCCGACGGTTTCTCGCACGACGTAGCGACTTGACCAAGTTTCCTCGCACGACGTAAACCTGCCCCGACGGTTCCTCGCACGTCGTAGCGACTTGACCAAGTTTCCTCGCACGTCGTAAACCTGCCCCGACGTTTCCTCGCACGTCGTAGCGACTTGACCAAGTTTCCTCGCACGACGTAAACCTGCCCCGACGGTTCCTCGCACGTCGTAGCGACTTGACCAAGTTTCCTCGCACGACGTAAACCTGCCCCGACGGTTCCTCGCACGTCGTAGCGACTTGACCAAGTTTCCTCGCACGACGTAAACCTGCCCCGACGGTTCCTCGCACGTCGTAGCGACTTGACCAAGTTTCCTCGCACGACGTAAACCTGCCCCGACGGGTCCTCGCACGTCGTAGCGACTTGACCAAGTTTCCTCGCACGACGTAAACCTGCCCCGACGGTTCCTCGCACGTCGTAGCGACTTGACCAAGTGTCCTCGCACGACATAAACCTGCCCTAACGGTTCCCCCACGTCGTAGCGACTTGACCAAGTTTCCTTGCACGACGTAAACCTGCCCCGACGGTTCCTCGCATGTCGTAGCGACTTGATCAACTTTCCTAGCACGACGTAAACCTGCCCTGACGGTTCCTCGCATGTCGTAGCGACTTGACCAAGTGTCCTCGCACGACATAAACCTGCCCTGACGGTTCCTCGCACGTCGTAGCGACTTGACCAAGTTTCCTCGCACGACGTAAACCTGCCCCGACGGTTCCTCGCACGTCGTAGCGACTTGACCAAGTTTCCTCGCACGACGTAAACCTGCCCCGACGGTTCCTCACACGTCGTAGCAACTTGACCAAGTTTCCTCGCATAACATAAACCTGCACTGACAGTTCCTCGCACGTCGTAGCGACTTTCGTCGCATGACCTAAACCTGCACCGACGGTTTCTCGCATGTCATAGCGACTTGACCTAGTGTCTTCGCACGACAAAACCTGCCCTGACGGTTCCTCGAACGTCGTAGCGACTTGACCAAGTTTCCTCGCATGGCGTAAACCTGCCCTGACGGTTCCTCGCACGTCGTAGCGACTTGACCAAGTTTCCTCGCACGACGTAAACCTGCCACGACGGTTTCTCGCATGTCGTAGCGACTTGACCAAGTTTCCTCGCATGACGTAATTTTTGCCCCGACGGTTCCTCCTACGTCGTAGCAACTTGATCAACTTTCCTAGCACGACGTAAACCTGCCCCGACGGTTCCTCATATGTCGTAGCGACTTGATCAACTTTCCTAGCATGACGTAAACCTGCCCTAACGGTTCCCCCACGTCGTAGCGACTTGACCAAGTGTCCTCGCACGACATAAACCTGCCCTAACGGTTCCTCGCACGTCGTAGCGACTTGGCCAAGTTTCCTCACACGACGTAAACTTGCCCCGATGGTTCCTCGCACGTCGTAGCGACTTGACCAAGTTTCCTCGCACGACGTAAACCTGCCCCGACGGTTCCTCCCACGTCGTAGCGACTTGACCAAGTTTCCTCGCACGACGTAAACCTGCCCCGACGGTTCCTCGCACGTCGTAGCAACTTGACCAAGTTTTGTCGCATGACGTAAACCTGCACCGACGGTTTCTCGCATGTCGTAGCGACTTGACCTAGTGTCCTCGCACGACAAAACCTGCCTTGACGGTTCCTCGAACGTCGTAGCGACTTGACCAAGTTTCCTCGCATGGCGTAAACCTGCCCTGACGATTCCTCTCACGTCGTAGTGACTTGACCAAGTGTCCTCGCACGACATAAACTTGCCCTGACAATTCCTCGCACGTCGTAGCGATTTGACCAAGTTTCCTCGCACGACGTAAACCTGCCACGACGGTTTCTCGCATGTCGTAGCGACTTGACCAAGTTTCCTCGCATGACGTAATCTTGCCCCGACGGTTCCTCCCACGTCGTAGCGACTTGATCAACTTTCCTAGCACGACGTAAACCTGCCCCGACGGTTCCTTGCACGTCGTAGCGACTTGACCAAGTTTCCTCGCACGACGTAAACCTGCCCTGACGGTTCCTCGCACGTCGTAGCGACTTGACCAAGTTTCCTCGCACGACGTAAACCTGCCCTGACAGTTCCTAGCACGTCGTAGCGACTTGACCAAGTTTCCTCGCACGACGTAAACCTGCCCCGATGGTTCCTCGCACATCGTACCGACTTGACCAAGTTTCCTCGCACGACATAAACCTGCCCCGACGGTTCCTCGCACGTCGTAGCGACTTGACCAAGTATCCTCACACGACGAAACCTACCCTGACGGATCCTCGCACATCATAGCGACTTGACCAAGTTTCCTCGCATGACGTAAATCTGCCCCGACGGTTCCTCGCACGTCGTAGCGACTTGACCAAGTTTTGTCGCACGACGTAAACCTACCTCGACTGTTACTCGCATGTCGTAGCGACTTGACCAAGTGTCGTCGCACGACGTAAACCTGCCCCGACGGTTCCTCGCACGTCATAGTCATGGTCTCTCTCACACCTTGGTGCCCGACAAGGTTGGGAGTTGGCTATCTGATTCGAGGTTCCTCATCGTTCCTAGGCCCGTTGTAGACCAACCAAGGATCCTAAGAAGCGAGATCGGAACAGATCAAGGTTCCTCGGCCCGTCGTATACCAGACTTGACCAAGTTTCCTCGCACGACGTAAACGTGCCCCGACGGTTCCTCGCACGTCGTAGCGACTTGACCAAGTTTCCTCGCACGACGTAAACCTGCCCCGACGGTTCCTCGCACGTCGTAGCGACTTGACCAAGTTTCCTCGCACGACGTAAACCTGCCCCGACGGTTCCTCGCACGTCGTAGCGACTTGACCAAGTTTCCTCGCACGACGTAAACCTGCCCCGACGGGTCCTCGCACGTCGTAGCGACTTGACCAAGTTTCCTCGCACGACGTAAACCTGCCCCGACGGTTCCTCGCACGTCGTAGCGACTTGACCAACTTTCCTCGCACGACGTAAACCTGCCCCGACGGTTCCTCGCACGTCGTAGCGACTTGACCAAGTGTCCTCGCAGGACATAAACCTGCCCTAACGGTTCCTCGCACGTCGTAGCGACTTGATCAACTTTCCTAGCACGATGTAAACCCGCATCGACGGTTCCTGGCATGTCGTAGTGACTTGACCAAGTTTCCTCATACGACGTAAACCTGCCCCAACAGTTCCTCGCACGTCGTAGCGACTTGACCAAGTTTCCTCACGCTACGTAAACCTGCCCCGACGGTTCCTCGCACGTCGTAGCGACTTTACCAAGTGTCCTCGCATGATGTAAACCTGCCCTGACGGTTCCTTGCACGTCGTAGCGACTTGACCAAGTTTCCTCGCACGACATAAACTTGCCCCGACAGTTCCTCGCACGACGTAAAACTGCCCCGATGGTTCCTCGCACGTCGTAGCGAGTTGTCCAAGTTTCCTCGCACGACTTAAACCTGCCCCGACGGTTCCTCGCAAGTCGTAGCGACTTGACCAAGTGTCCTCGCACGACATAAACCTGCCCTAACGGTTCCTCGCACGTCGTAGCGACTTGACCAAGTTTCCTCGCACGACGTAAACCTGTCCTGACGGTTCTTCGCACGTCGTAGCGAGTTGATCAACTTTCCTAGCACGACGTAAACCTACCCCGATGGTTCCTTGCACGTCGTATCGACTTGACCAAGTTTCCTCGCACGACGTAAACCTGCCTTGACGGTTCTTAGCATGTCATAGAGACTTGATCAACTTTCCTAGCACGACGTAAACCTGCCCCGACGGTTCCTCGCACGTCGTAGCGACTTGACCAAGTGTCCTCGCACGACATAAACCTGCCCTAACGGTTCCCCCACGTCGTAGCGACTTGACCAAGTTTCCTTGCACGACGTAAACCTGCCCCGACGGTTCCTCGTATGTCGTAGCGACTTGATCAACTTTCCTAGCACGACAAAAACTTGCCCCGACGGTTCCTCGCATGTTGTAGCGACTTGACCAAGTGTCCTCGCATGACATAAACCTGCCCTGACGGTTCCTCGCACGTCGTAGCGACTTGACCAAGTTTCTCGCACGACGTAAACTTGCCCCGACGGTTCCTCGCACGTCGTAGCGACTTGACCAAGTTTCCTCTCACGACGTAAACCTGGCCCGACGATTCTCACACGTCGTAGCGACTTGACCAAGTTTCCTCGCACGACGTAAACTTGCCCCGACGGTTCCTCGCACGTCGTAGCGACTTGACCAAGTTTCCTCTCACGACGTAAACCTGGCCCGACGATTCTCACACGTCGTAGCGACTTGACCAAGTTTCCTCACACGACGTAAACCTGCCCCGACGGTTCCTCGCACGTCGTAGCGACTTGACCAAGTTTTGTCGCATGACGTAAACCTGCACCGACGGTTTCTCGCATGTCGTAGCGACTTGACCTAGTGTCCTCGCACGACAAAACCTGCCTTGACGGTTCCTCGAACGTCGTAGCGACTTGACCAAGATTCCTCTCACGTCGTAGTGACTTGACCAAGTGTCCTCGCACGACATAAAATTGCCCTGACAATTCCTCGCACGTCGTAGCGATTTGACCAAGTTTCCTCGCACGACGTAAACCTGCCCCGACGGTTCCTCGCACGTCGTAGCGACTTGACTAACTTTCCTCGCACGACGTAAACCTGCCCCGACGGTTCCTCGCACGTCGTAGCGACTTGACCAAGTTTCCTCGCACGACGTAAACCTGCCCCGACGGTTCCTCGCACGTCGTAGCGACTTGACCAAGTTTCCTCGCACGACGTAAACCTGCCCCGACGGTTCCTCGCACGTCGTAGCGACTTGACCAAGTTTCCTCGCACGACGTAAACCTGCCCCGACGGTTCCTCGCACGTCGTAGCGACTTGACCAAGTTTCCTCGCACGACGTAAACCTGCCCCGACGGTTCCTCGCACGTCGTAGCGACTTGACCAAGTTTCCTCGCACGACGTAAACCTGCCCCGACGGTTCCTCGCACGTCGTAGCGACTTGACCAAGTTTCCTCGCACGACGTAAACCTGCCACGACGGTTCCTCGCATGTCGTAGCGACTTGACCAAGTTTCCTCGCACGACGTAAACCTGCCCCGACGGTTCCTCGCACGTCGTAGCGACTTGACCAAGTTTCCTCGCACGACGTAAACCTGCCCCGACGGTTCCTCGCACGTCGTAGCGACTTGACCAGGTTTCCTCGCAAAACATAAACCTGCCCCGACGGGTCCTCGCACGTCGTAGCGACTTGACCAAGTTTCGTCGCACGACGTAAACCTGGCCTGATGGTTCCTCGTACGTCGTAGCGAGTTGACCAAGTTTCCTCGCACGACGTAAACCTGCCCTGACAGTTCCTAGCACGTCGTAGCGACTTGACCAAGTTTCCTCGCACGACGTAAACCTGCCCCGATGGTTCCTCGCACATCGTACCGACTTGACCAAGTTTCCTCGCACGACGTAAACCTGCCCCGACGGTTCCTCGCACGTCATAGCGACTTGACCAAGTATCCTCACACAACGTAAACCTGCCCTGACGGTTCCTCGCACGTCGTAGCGACTTGACCAAGTTTCCTCGCATGACGTAAACCTGCCCCGACGGTTCCTCGCACGTCGTAGCGACTTGATCAAGTTTCGTCGCACGACGTAAACCTGCCCTGACGGTTCCTCGTACGTCGTAGCGACTTGACCAAGTTTCCTCGCACGACGTAAACCTGCCCTGACAGTTCCTAGCACGTCTTAGCGACTTGACCAAGTTTCCTCGCACGACGTAAACCTGCCCCGATGGTTCCTCGCATATCGTACCAATTTGACCAAGTTTCCTCGCACGACATAAACCTGCCCCGATGGTTCCTCGCACCTCGTAGCGACTTGACCAAGTATCCTCACACGACGTAAACCTGTCCTGACGGTTCCTCGCACGTCGTAGCGACTTGACCAAGTTTCTTCGCATGACGTAAACCTGCCCCGACGGTTCCTCGCACGTCGTAGCGACTTGACCAAGTTTCCTCGCACGACGTAAACCTGCCCCGACGGTTCCTCGCATGTCGTAGCGACTTGACCAAGTTTCGTCG
>BQNB010052959.1:28415-30915 GCA_026074375.1 Tanacetum coccineum
CTGGTTCCTCCGAAGTTTCCTCAGGATAGCTGGAAGCACTGGGTAGCGAGTTCTATCGGGTAAAGCGATAGTTTAGAGGCAACGGGGCGCAATAACGCCCCTCGACCTATTAAACCTTACGGTCGCTTTTAAGTTTATGACGTTCCAACCCGCTCGTAGACGTTTGTGAAAGAATTAAGGGGGAAAGTGTGTCGCAAACACCTGAGACTGTCGATCATGCCAGTACGTCACAATGAATAGCTCAAGATTCGCAAAGCTCGTATAACACTCGTCGCGAAAAATGTCATTCTCAAAGTCAATCATTGATACAATAATAGAAATATTATCATGCATGCATACTTTGCTTCGCAAACGACGAAAAAAACTAAAACGCGAGTACAACACATCTCATGTGGTTACCAACGAAAGCGCGATATCTTATCATTCCAACTATGTTCATTATCTCCGTAGCCCCATGAATCTTTGTTTTAAGTCGTGCCAATCCGGCCACGTTTCGTCGACCTTCCGACCTCGATCGTAACGTGACGCCGCGTTGCAACGAGCCCTCGCGAGAACCCAAAAATGCTTTTCCTTTTTATTTCAAGTCCTCATGTTTCATCTTTGAGAGGGCGCACACAAAATTCGGCTCAATCCGAAGTCTAACGAATGAGTTATGTGAAATACAAAATGTATGACTCCTCAATAATGTAATGTCTGTTCTGTCCTTAGTTTTTTCTCAATAAGTATTATTTAGGGGGTACCTGGTCTCTCGCTTCTTGGTGCCCGACAGGGTTGAGGACTTGGCTATCTGATTCGAGGTTCCTCATCGTTCTAGGGCCCGTCGTAGACCAACCAAGGATCCTAAAGAGCGAGATCAGAACGATCAAGGTTCCTCGGCTCGTCGTTATAACAGTCCGATCCAAGGTTCCTCGCGACGACCGGTAAACCTGCCGACGTTTTTCGCACGTCGTAGGACTTGACTAACTTGCTCGCACGACGTAAACTTGCCCCGGACGGTTGTCTCGCAGTCGTAAGCGACTTGACCACGGTTTCTCGCACGACGTATACCTGCCCGCAGTTCCTCGCACGTCGGAGTAGCGACTTGACTAACTTTCTCGGCACGGACGTAAACCTTGCCCCGACGGTTTCTCGCACGTCGTAGCGACTTGACCAAGGATCCTCGCACGACGTTAAACCCGCCCCGACGGTTTTCGCACGTCGTAGCGGACTTGACCAAGTTTCCCTCGCACGACGTTTAAACCTGCCCCGGACGGTTCCTCGCACGTCGTAGAGACTTGGCTAACTTTCCTCGCACGACGTAAACCTGCCCCGACGGTTCCTCGCACGTCGTAGCGACTTGGCCAACTTTCCTCGCACGACGTAAACCTGCCCCGACGGTTCCTCGCACGTCGTAGCGACTTGGCCAACTTTCCTCGCACGACGTAAACCTGCCCCGACGGTTCCTCGCACGTTCGTAGCGACTTGACCAGTTGCCATCGCACGACGTAAACCTGCCCCGACGGTTTCCTAGCACGTCGTTAGGCGACTTGACTAACTTTCATCGCACGTCGTAAACTGTCCCGCGGTTCATCGCAACGTCGTAGCGACTTCTTGACCAAGTTTCCTCGCTACGACGTAAACCTGCCCGACCGGTTTCTCGCAACGTCGTAGCGACTTGGACCAAGTGTCCTCGCTCGACGTAACCTGCCCCGACGGTTCCTCGCCACGTCGTAGAGACTTGACCCATGTTTTTCGCACGACGTAAACCTGCCCCGACGGTTCTAGACGTCAAGCGACTTGACTAACTTTCCTCGCACGTCGTAAACCTGTCCCGACGGTTCCTCGCACGTCGTAGCGACTTGACCAAGTTTCCTCGCACGACGTAAACCTGCCCCGACGGTTTCTCGCACGTCGTAGCGACTTGACCAAGTTTCCTCGCACGACGTAAACCTGCCCCGACGGTTCCTCGCACGTCGTAGCGACTTGGAAAAAAAGTATGACTCCTCAAAAATTTAATGTCTGTTCCTGTCACTTAAGTTTTTTCTCAATAAGTATATATAGGGGGTACCATGGTCACTCGCTCACCTTGGTGCCCGACGGGGTGTGTGGTTGGCTATCTGATTCGAGGTTCATCATCGTTCCTAGGCCCGTCGTAGACCAACCAAAGTTCCTCGCACGTCGTAAACATGCCCCGACGGTTCCTCGCACGCCGTAGCGACTTGATCAACTTTCCTCGCACGACGTAAACCTGCCCCGACAGTTCCTCGCACGTCGTAGCGACTTGACTAAGTTTTCTCGCACGACGTAAACCTGCCCCGACGGTTCCTCGCACGTCGTAGCGACTTGGAAAAAAAGTATGACTCCTCAAAAATTTAGTGTCTGTTCCTGTCACTTAAGTTTTTTCTCAATAAGTATATATAGGAGGGTGGTAGGAGTTGGAAGGTAATGAAGTCCGGGCACGAGTCGGCATATTCCCGATTGATGTGTGTTCCGTGCTTGACGCCGATGGCTTTTCAAAAAA
>BQNB010052959.1:35915-40245 GCA_026074375.1 Tanacetum coccineum
CGTAAACCCAACAGACTCAGTCAGAACGTAATATCAAGATGAAACATCTTAATATGAAGCTCCCTAGTATTGAGATACCGTATATCCTTTTTAGGATTCGGATAAGATGTTTATAAATAAAAACATTTACATTTTAAACCCAAGAAAATAGGGAAATGACAGTTTGTACCCTATAATTTGAAAGTTTGACAAAAACAACCCTTGACATATAATATTATATTTTTAATCTTTAAGTTTATAAAATTAGCAAGTTTACATTTTATACCTTTGGTATTTAATTATTTTCAAAATAGTCCTTTTAGTTTTAGGTTTTGACAAAATCAACCCTTTAATTTAGGAAATGGCAAAATTAGCCCCTAGACTCTTGGTTTAGTTTTATTACAAAAATTATCCCTATAGTTTATATTTGAAAGATGCTCAAAATAGCCCCTTATAGTTTTATATTTTCAATAATTGGTAAAAATACCCTTTTGTGCACTTAAAATGGGTCGCGATTTTAAAATTGATAGGGTTCAATTGAAGGTGTGATTTTATAGTATGTTGTAGCCACCTAGGTGGTGTTTAAGATGGTGGAGGGGCACAAGTAGGTTGTGAGAAGGAATCAAGAGTTTTGATGGTGTTAAAGTGTGTCCACAGCCATGGTTGCGAAAAGGCATGTGCAACCATTTTCTGGAACAGTTTTGAAGGCAACAATTAGAGGGGTTAGAGATCGAGTTAGGACGTGATATTTAGAGGATCTAGAGTATCTTGGGTGTAGATTAACATATCCAAAATTTAGTATAGGTTGTTAAGAGAAATCAAAAACTATAAGGGTGTAAAAGTGGCTCGACACATGCAATTCATGATTTTATGTGATAATAAAAAATGAGTTAATTGGGTTTAAACGGTTAGGATGTATTCTAGTATTTACAAATATGATTAGAAAGCTTACATAAACAATTTATAAGCTTTGGTAAGAGCTCAAGATCATTTAAACTCCAAAAAGAAAAGTTCCATTTAATCATGACTTTTAGCTAGGTTAGATTATGAATTAAGGCTGGTATTTTGGGGTTTAAGAGTTTTATGGGTGTAGATTAGGGTTATGGAAAGAAGTAGATAGGTTGTTTAGAGAATTTAAAAGTTATAAGGGCTTAAAAGTGACCTGCCGCGTGTAATCTATGATTCTATGTGAAAATACAAAATGTGTTCTACTTATGTTTTGGTTACAGAACGAGTATGACCAGGTCATATACATGTTATGATGATAATTAAAAGTGCATAGGAAGAAAGATAAGCTTACAAAAGTTTGGCACGAATGGAATGGGTTAAAATGAGTATGAATGGACTCGAATAGCTTCTGATGTGAACCCGAATGCTTAACAAGAACCCATGGCTTTATTCCTCTTGATCTCTTGGCTTAGCTACTGGTCTTGTGGCTTCCCTTAAACCTCCTTGACTCCTCTACTTCTGCTAGTGTGGGTATAGAGAGAAATGTGTGTATGTTTTATGTTTGAATGTGAGAAATCATGCAAGTATGCATGCGTTTTTATAATGTGCTCTAACATGGTAACCAAGGGCTATATAGGGGTGAGTCATGCAGTAGTAGGGGGAGGTGAAGAACATGTATAAATTCTTGGAGGCCAAGGAAATGTAGTTATAAAGTTTGGAGGTGGTGACGAGGCAAAATACGAAGAAGGAGGTGGCGGTTTGTGGTGGTTTTGCTTGGTGCCCAAGATGGTGGTGTCATGGTGATGTAGAGATGATGGTGGTGCTCATGGAGTGGTGATGTAGTTACTAAAATTGAATATGGGTGTTTGGTTTGTAAAAAGGGTGTTTGGTTCTAGGTCGTATAGATTAGGGGTGTTTGGTTTAATGTTATAACACAATTAAGGTTAAGATTAAGGTCTATGGATTAAGGGTTTTAGGGCTAGGATTAGGATTAATAAGTTTAGGATTAAGGTTAAGAAATAGGTTTAGGATTATGGTTTTAAGATAGAAATCAAATTAAGGTTTTGTTTGGTTTCAAATTTAAAAGATGGAGGGAAAAGAATAAAGTTTAAATTTATGCTTCATATGTTTATACCTAAGCTTCATATTGTTGTACATTAAGATTTAGAGGGAAAAGGTATTTTAAATATGATGCTAGATTGACTTGTACTCTTGGCTTAAATGGTTGTAAGTTCGGATTTGAATTTGGAGGGAAAAAGAGCTTGTTTGATATTGACTTATACCTTGCACATTATAAATGTTGTACCTTGGATTGATGGGAAAGATATTCAAATGTAGTGCATTTTAGGGTGATGTGGTAGAATTTAGGAATGTGATAATGTTGTGAATCATAGTTTAAAAATGGTGAATCATAGTTGTAATTTGGTGAAACATAGTTTTAAATTAGGGTTTTGGATATATTAGGGTTAATTGTAAAGGATTAAGGTTTAGGTTTAGAGATTTAAGGTCTTGTACTTAAGGCAAATGAGAATTGGATGGAAAATGTGGTAATTTAAATAATTATGCATCATTTACTTGCACCTTGTGCTTTAGGAAGTTGTACTAGAGGTTTAGGAGGGAAAACATATTTAAAAATATGTTTAGGAACTAGTACCCATGTGTCATAGACTGGTACATTGAGTTGAATGGAAGTAATACCCAAAACTAGGGTTCTAGAGTGAGCACGGATTTATAATGCTTGATTTATGATATTGATAGTAGTAATATGTTATGTGTATAAGATACTTGAGTATATTGCTTGACATATTACTTTGATATAATATCATAGATATGATATTGGTGGTTGCGTGAACTTGTTTACTTAGTTATGTAACAATAGTTTGTATTTACGCACTTATTTCCCAGTTATAATTTGTTTAAGGTGATGTGACGCATGTGTTTGATGACATGGCATTCATATATGCTGTGGTGATAGAAATATATTTAAATAAGGTGAGATGACATAGAAATATATTTAAATAAGGTGATGTGGTGTTCTCATATATTAAAAAGTGGTGATGTGTCATTGTGTACTTGTCAAGTTCCTCTTATATATATGTAGGAAGATATAAACTTTAAAAAAGAAAGTTACTTGTGTTTAAAAATATGCCAAGTGCAAGTATTTTTGGCTAACTTGCAAATTTGAAATGTATAAGTAATTCTCTTGGTTACTTGTAAAAATGTATAAGTAACTTTGTTAAATTACTTACAAAATAAAATGTGCAAGTTAACTTTTGTATACTCGCTAAAAATAAAAATGTTTGTATAAAAATACTTGTAAATGCAAAATGTGAAATGAGGTTTGATCATAATACAACATAACAAACATGTACGAACCTGTGTTGTAACATATGAGGACTCGAGACGTCGAGATGTGTTGATGTATGTTGAGACCAAAATATGATTACGAGTGTACACTTTTCGTTATGAATTACAAGTTTCATGTTTGTAATTATCAAAACAAACGAGAACGTGTAGATTAAAATCGTAATATTTGCATTAGCATATTTGGTGCTTAATTTTTTACAAGGCACCATTCGGAGTTGATTGTCGGTACAAGAGTAAATTTGGTGCGTAATTTTTTAATATAATATTCGTATTATAGTAAAGCTAGTCGGGTACGTCTAACTAATAATTGATGTGCCGGGTAGCTTAAAATCTATTTCAGTGCCGCGAAGCTTTTTTGTTCGTTTCCTAGCTCCATCGAACCGTGTAGGGTAGATTCTCGGCACTAGAGTATATTTGGTGCTTAATTTTTTTAATACAATATCGTATTACAATTAACTAGCGTGGTACGGGTAATTCATATTTGATGTGCGTTTAAAATGCGTTTTAGTGCCAAGAAGCTCATAGTTCGTTTGCTAGTTCCATTTTTAAGTATTAAAACATAAGAGTATGATTTGATAAATATTATGGGGTTTTGCTAAAAACAACTTTTAAATTTATAGTCGAACTTGAAATTACATACCACATATTGTCTTTCGCTGTAAGCGAACAAAGACAATACAGAACAATACCCGTGCGTTGCACGGGTAGACAGTTATTTAAAAGTTACGAATTGTTATAACATCTAAAATTTAAAAATAAAACTTACTAAGCTGAAATGACACAACCTTTTGATAAGCATGATTCGTACTGCTGAACTCTTATCAAATGCACTACCGTGCGTTTCTCGGATATATGATGGTATTGGGATTTAAATGGCGATGGTGTTTTTCGAGTTAAAGATGCTCGGAATTTGATTGACGAGTTCTTTCTTCCTAAAGGGGATAAGCCTACTCAATGGGTTAAGAGTGTTCCGATTAAGGTAAATGTCTTTGCTTGGAAACTTTTTCTTGATCGCCTTCCTACTAGATTGAATTTG
>BQNB010052960.1:0-36115 GCA_026074375.1 Tanacetum coccineum
CTTCATATATAGAACGAGGCATGACATTAATGGAAGATCCTAAGTCTAACATAGCTCTTTCAATCTCGACATTGCCCATTTTACAAGGAATAGTAAACATACCTGGATCCTTGCATTTGATAGGTAATTTCTTTTGAATCATAGCTGAAACATTTTCTCCTAACAGAACTTTTTCATTACCTTTAAGCTTCCTTTTCGATGTACATAACTCCTTCAGAAACTTTGCATAGCGAGGAACCTGTTTAATAGCATCAAGAAGTGGAATATTTACCTCAACTTTGCGAAAAGTTTCAAGAATTTCCTTTTCCTGCTCTTGTTTTCTGGACTTTGCAAAACGGCCTGGAAATGGAGGAAGTATCTTGATTTCATCTTGGGGGCTGTTTGTTTCTTGCGGCTGATCATTTTGAGACGTCGAGCCCTCCTTCACAATCTCCTTCTCCAAATCGCGTTTTGATGGTTTAAGTGCTTGTTCTTTTAACACTTTTCTACTTCGCAAGGTAATTGCACTTACATTCTGCTTCAGGTTGTTAACGGTTTGAGACGACAATTTACCTAAAGCTTGAGATTCCAATCGGTTTACAGAGGTAGCCAACTGACCTATTTGGTTTTCTAAGTGTTGAATAGTGCTTTTGGTATCTTGCTGAAATTGTTGTGTGCTTGTAGCAAGTGTTTTAACAATATCTTCAAGAGACATGCTTGAATTTGAAGATGATGGTTGTGAGTGAGTTGTTGGTTTAGGATATTGTTGCTAGAAATTGTTTGAACGAGATCCATAGCTAAAGTTAGGATGATCTCTCCATCCTGGATTATAGGTATTGGAGAAGGGATCATACTTTCTTTGTGGTGGACCTGGAAACCCTCCTACCACGTTCATTTGCTCCGGTGAACTGTCTTGAAGTGTAGGACACATATCAGTGGGGTGACCAACAACGGAACAAATTCCACAAGCTTTCACTATTGTTTTATTACTATCATAAAAAACCAACTTTTCCACAAGAGCAGACGAGATTATCCAAGCGTTGATCATAAGAAGTTTTGACTTTACTAACACTTTTTGTTGGGCACTCTTGCCTTGTACCAAACTATTGCGAATTTCCAGCCATATTTGAGATCAGTGTCCTCGCTTCGGTAGGTGTTTTGTGTACCAACGCTCTTCCACTTCCAGCATCTATCATATTTCGGTCCATAATCAAGAGACCTTCATAAAAATACTGAATGAGAAGTTGGTCTGTTACCTGATGTTGAGGACAACTAGCACAAAGTTGCTTGAACCTCTCCCAATACTCGTATAACGTTTCTCCATTGAATTGACGAATTCCACACATGTCTTTCCTGATATTTGCAGCACGTGAGGCAGGGAAAAACTTTTCAAGGAATTATTGCTTTATCTGGTCCCATGTGGTTATAGAACCAGAAGGTAAGTAATACAACCAATCTTTAGCTTTATCTGCCAACGAAAATGGAAAAGCACGCAACTTGATTTGCTCTTCTGTAACTTCTCGTGGTTTCATTGTTGAACAAACCATGTGAAATTCCTTAAGGTGCTTATGAGGATCTTCACCAGAAAGGCCACGAAAAGTTGGAAGTAAATGAATTAGCCCGGATTTAAGTTTGAATGGGACAGTAAGTGGTGGGTATTATAACAACCCGTAATTTTCATCAATGTAATTATCCATCTATTAAATTAGATGCACTGTAATATCCATCTATTATATACACCACCTTTTTACAGGGAAATTTTTTGCTTTATCTCATTATGCAACGTAACTTGCATCTCTAAAGTAAACGAGCACACGCAACCTACCTATGCCAATTCTATATCTATGTTTATATCATGTAAACATCCTAATATGTCAAGTCAATGTTCTAATATTATTTTTACCAAATACGTTATCCATTTAATGTACTTTCAAAACATTACTATTAAATGAACTTTATTCATTAACGTTTATATCAAAACCCTAATTATATGTAATGTATACATTTAAAATGAATGTGCAAGCCTTCAAACATGTGTACAAGTGTACAATGCACAACATATGAAATATAATTTCCCTCCAAGTCAATGTACAACTCATTTAAGCTCAATGTACAAATCCATGAAGCACGAATTCAAAATAAGCTCATTTTCCACCATTTTCATTCTAGATTTCGTACCACCACTTTAGCACAAGGTACAATACTCAATGCATAACTTCTAAACCCTAAACCTAAACCCTAAGTTATCCTAAAACCCTAATCTAAAACCTTAAACCCTAAACGAAACCCTAAACTAGTTCTAAACCCTAATTCAAAAACATTTAACTTAAACCTAATCTTAAACCCTAATCCTAACATTAAACCTTAATCCTAAACCCTAATCCTAACACTAAACCTTAATCCTAAAACCCTAATCTATCTTAAACCCTAACCCTAACTCGAATTTAAAACCAAAAACCCTAAACCGAAACAAAAACCAACCCGACACACTGATAAATGCTTAATTGTATATATAAATTTCCCAGGATTTTGCCAAATAAAAGCTAGAAAATGCCAAAAGAATAGAAAAATGTGTGCTTTTGTGTCTATTGTGCAGGAAAGGGATAAAAAGGACAAAAGTGAGCAAAATCAGTCAAAACCGACAAGAAACGGAAAAGTCAAGGCAATGAGTGAAGATTTGAAGCCAAAAGTCAGAGCCGGATCAGTCTGACACAAGGAAAGAAAAGCCAAACACAAGGACCAATGATGATAAATCTTCAAAGAACAAGGGCTCATTTGGATGATTGAAAAGACAAAGGACCAAAATTGCAAAAAGGAAGAAGGTTTTATAAAGAGGAAAAAGAAAGAGACTTCAAGGGCCAAATATGTCAAGATTAAAAGTTACTTTTACACTAAAAGGAAGGAAAAGGAACGCAGGGACTGTTTGTGCAATTTCTTCAAAGTTTAAACAAAAGACGCGGCTTAAATCCCCAACAGCCTCCCAACCGTTTTTCCCGCCTAAATTCCCAAACAAACCCATCTAGCTTAAAACCCTTCCCCGCTCCCTTAAGCTCTTCTTTACCTCGTATTTAACCTCCCTCCACATCATTACGCTTACGTGGCATCATCTTATTGGTCTAATTCCCTCTAAAGTCCACGTGTAAGCTTGCTATTGGTTCGAACATGTCATAAGCTCATCAATAGCTTGAAGTCTTCATTCTCTTCTTCCAGCCTCTATAAATAGGAAGCTTAGGGTTCAATTTTAGGAGTTAGTTAGTTTTAATTCGTGCATTTTATTTTTGTAATTTTTTTCTTATTAGTTACTGTTCATCGTAGCAATTTAGTTGTTAAATCCTTCATTTCAGCTGTACTTCTTGTAATTTCTATTGAACTTTACTTACTTAGGCAAATAAAAGCAAGTTGTATTGTGTTTGTGTTTTAATTTTCAAGTAATAAGCAGTTTTTAAGCAATAAGCTTGAAATAAGCTAATTCTAGCTTATTCTGTTTTCTTACATTCTAAAGTTGTTCAAAACTTGTTAAAGGCTCTTAAATACTGTTTTCAGCTCATTTTAGTTCATAGTTGATCATTTGATTTCAAGTTTGGAAGCTTATGGAGTAATAAGCTAATAAAAGCTTATTGAGCTTATAGCTCAAGGTTTAGAGGCTTTGGAAGCCATTAGGAACACTAAGCTTCTGCTCTTGGATAGCTTAGTGTGAAGATACTTCAATTCACAGGTTTAATTCTCTATATTTCTTCCTAGCATTTCCTTAGCCTATTCACTTTAGCTTATTAGCTTATTTTTGTAAGTGCTTAACCATTGTCAAAATTACTCATTTAGTTTAGAGTTTTTAATGCCTTAAGTTGTTTTAGTTAAAATCCATTAGGTATTCATAACTTGAGTTTCTGTCATAGTAAGTGATAAGTATCCTAGGTGAGTAACTAGCTTATTTTTCTACATAAGCTAGTACTATTAGAGTTTAGATAGCTCATTTAACTTAGTTAGAGTAAGAGTAGATAAAAGATTTAAGCAGTTTTAGTTTTAAAATAGATTTTAGTTATAAAGTAGTTTAGACAGTTTACATAAGGGAGTGTTTGGATTTAGTATATTTGACTCTTAAAAGTCAACTCTATTTTGTTAAAACCTATCATTCAGCTGAGTAAGGTGGTATAACAAAGATTTAAACAAACTTTAGAAGTTAGTTTTTAGGATGTCAAAATTTTTAAGTATAAAAACCTCTAGTTTGCACCAGGGCATTCTAGATAGTTAAGAGTTGTTAAGCATTTAGAGTTCTATCACTTGTGAGAATTTAACATTGTTAATTCATGTTTAGATACAAGGATTGTGTAGGTTTAAGAAGTCTTTACTCTAGAATTTAGCCTGCATTTTAGTTGTATGCCAATTGCACCAGCTGCCAATTGCACCAGCAAGCACAGCATATTAGCACAATTTTTGCATTTTTCACTTTGAAGTTTCTCATTTCCTTTTAAAAGTTTTACAAATCCTCTTAGCTAGGTTGATTTTAGATAGCTAAGTTGGCTTATTTCCAAACTCTCAGCACCAAAGGCTTAAAAATAATCAGTTTAGCTTAATAGAAAAAGCTCATTTCAGAAATAAGCAAAGAATTAGCACTTTTAAAAATCATTTTTCTTGTTATTTGAGTTTAACTTTAGCTCGTTTCTTTTCAAATATCTTTAGTATACATCTTAGTCTATAAATAGCATCTTTTGTTTTTCATATTCATCAAGTATTAAGCTCTCAATAAGCCAAAATCCTAAAAAGACCTAAAAAGCTAGTTTCTGTAACAGCCATGGATTTGCTTATTTTCTAGCTTATTCTTTGGAAACCTTAACTATAACTACTTTTCCTTTTTTTTCCATCCAAGAAAGTCCTCTCCGTGCACTACATCTCCGCGAATAGTATGTAAAGGTACATTAAACTATTATAACTAATATATAAATCACTTATGTTTATATACCATTGGGTATGTTAATAGCGTGATGTCTTCTCCCCAGCCACCCTATTTCTAATATTGGAGGAGCTTTTTCCTCTAACTTTCCTGCTATATGTAGTTCCATGATCATTCATACAAAACCTTAACAATGATGTTACAGAATCAAGTATGCAGGCAAAATAAAGACTATTTATTGATATTGAAAAAAGAAAAAAACCTTTTTTCGGTGGCTAGATGCCCAAACAAATAATATCGACTAGCTATTAAATGTCGAACCTAATTTTTGACTAAACTAGGAGGTATTTATACTAACAAGGGCTCAGCCCATTCTAGGCTTTTGTTGGCCCTTTTCAGGCTTTTTCTTTGTCATCCCCAAATTACATTAATACACATAATTAATTAACCACAACCGACATAAAACAGCCAGTTTTCTTCTAGACCGAGCTTTCAACTTGTTAGAACTTGTGAAATTTGTTACTAACAATCTCCCCCAAGTTGAGTTCTTCTTTGAGGTCACTTTGCGAACATGTCTGAATTCATATCATATTAGCTCGTTGTCGTTGCGGTTCTTCACTTGTCTTACATTTGTGCTTCTGTAGAAATTCAATCTTTGAAACTTGAATTACTAGATTTGATAACTTCATCTTGATCTCAGATTATCTTGAATTACTTGTGATCCCTCTTCAATTCGCCATTCGCTAAACTTTGGTCCGACATGCTCATACTTGCTGTAATCATGAAAGCTTTAGTACTCTTTCTTCTTCTAATTATTTTGACTTTAGCATTTGAAAAAACTTTGATTTAGAGGTCGGAAGACTTCATGTACTTTAGCTTTCTTGATGTCCTATCAATCTGTGAGTATGAAACAATATAGTTTTTAGCAAACTATCAGCTATCAACGGATTTGATATGTCTTTACCATGAGCCGTTTGCTATGGACTAGTCAATGCTTTGTTGCAATAACAAGGTGCAATGATAACCTTATAGTTTTTAGTAAACTATCAACTATGAACGGATTTGATATCTCTTTACCAGTAGCCGTTTGCTCTGGAGTAGTCAACTCTTTGTTTTAGAAACCAATGGTGATCGATTACCTTAAACAATACGAATATTGTCACCTGTGATCAGATAGATTCAATAGAGAACCTTCTTGATAGGTTTTCCAGCTCAAAGCCTTTAAGTAATCCAATACCGAAGTATCAGATTTCCGTATGCTTGCTGTTCTCTAAACTAGATGTTCGTAATGGAATGGTAAAGAGTGAGTCAGTACATACAATCTCTGACTATCAAACCGTATAATTCCTTGTTCAGTCGTTTTACTTCGTCTTAATACAAATAATACCGTAGAAGACCTTTTTGGCAAAAACAAGATTTAAAAACATATCGATGTCTGTCTTGTGAAAATTATAATTAGGACACAACAAAAGTAAATCAGAATGCTCGATGATTTTTTGAAAGATACTCGAAAGATATCAGTGCCTTGGGAAGTCCAAACTTCTGTTGTACAAATACATTTTGGGAAATATCCACTTCACTAGTTGGGGCCAGTCCGACAGACCAGGCATGAGCATTCATACTAATAACGCCTGGTGGTACAACAACTCTTATCCCTCAGCATTCCATAAGATACACTTTTACTGAACAGTATGACAAAAGAATCTTTGTCATTTATCAAGATACGTGTGTAAAACCACAACACTTTTGGTAGACCTTTAATTTTTGATCATATTACACTTATCACCCCCTACACATTGCGTCGATAATCGAAAGATGTTTATCACATGCATGGATAGACTTAAGCATTTAGAATCAATCGAAACATTAATTATCCGTTTTACATGTTTAAGTCACATTTTCTCCCCCGATCAAAAGTATGAAACTTGTGAATGGTTTTGATCTAGAATGGACTTAAAATGTATCAATCTCCCCCTCAAAGTATGAGGTGAGGTGAAATAGCGACAAATTCAAGGTGACAATATGAAACAAGACCTTCAAATACCCAGACAGGAATGATACAATAACTGCAATCAGTCTTGAACTAGTTAGATCGGTTTGGGATCGTGTCTATCTTTCTCAGCAATAGAATCAGCAACAGGACGTCCTTTTGACCTGCAACAACTGTGAGAAATACTGATTCTCCCCCTCAAACAATGACCCGTGTCAATGTTTGATTTGGTTAACCCGAACAGTTGATAAAACAAGTTGTTTATGAGAAAAGGTTCGGGGCTTAGACAACTTCTTGTCTGTAAAGAAATAATGCACTGAAACGTACACTAAATCTCTGGGATAAGGACGCGGGGTTGCGCGCGTGAGGCAGGTGAAATAACTGCAAGCCATACTACACTAAGTATTTTTTTTTTTTGCAAATATACATAAATATACAAAGGATACAATGTGAAACACTTGGTTACTCGGAGACAGACTCATCCAGGAGTTCCTTGAGAGTCTCTGGTGACATTTGTTTAACTCCAAGCAGTGGGAGTAGTGTTGCCGAAGTCACGTCTTCTCAGTAATGCCCTCGTAAAATAATGTCAGCCAGTTGGTATTCTTGCTCATATAAGTAAGAAACGTATTGAAAAGCTGCAACAAGAAGGGATTTTAAAATCAACAGATGATGAGTCATTTGATCAATCCATATCTTGTTTATCTGGCAAGATGACTAGGAAATTGTTTCCACATTGTCCCGAAAGGGCGACTGGTCTTATTGGAATAATACATACTAATGTGTGTGGTCTACTTAGAAATGTGTCAAGACAAGGTGCTAGCTACTTCATTACATTCACGGATGATTATATTCGTTATAGATTTTTTAAACATAAACATGAGGTCTTTGAAACATTCAAGGTGTTTAAAATTGAAGTGAAAAATCAAGTTGGGAAGATAATCAAGGCTCTTCGATCAGATCGAGGTGGCGAATACATAAGCCAAGAGTTTAAAGATTATCTTAAAGCTTGTGGAATTGTCCAACAGCTTACTCCTCCTTACATACCACAACATAATAGGGTATTTGAAAGGAGAAATCATACTTTGTTAGACATGGTTCGATCAATGATGAATCTTACAAATCTGCCGTTATCCTTTTGGGATTATGCTTTAGAGTCTGCAACACGCATTCTCAATATGGTTCCAACCGAGAAGGTTGATAAGACTCCATATGAATTATGGTATGAAAAAGTTCCTAATATGTCTTACTTAAAGGTCTGGGGATGTGAGGCGCTTGTGAAGCGGGATACGCCTGACAAACTTTAACAAAGATCTGTTAAGTGTATCTTTATAGGATACCCAAAGGAAACAATGGGTTACTATTTTTACTTTCCACCTGAAAACAAAATAGTTGTTGCGAGGTATGCTGAGTTCTTTGAGAAAAATCTCATAACTCAAGAAGTTAGTGGGAGGGACATGGATCTTGAAAAAATTCAAGATGAAGATACATCACCTTCTAAAATCACTAATTCCTATGGAAGTTGAAGGTTTTGAACCACCTCAAGAGGAAGAGATTCCGATTTATAGGTCTGAAAGGACACGTCGAGTTCCAAATCGTTTATGTCTAAATGTAAAGGCGAATGAGCATAGTTTAGGGGATCTTAATGAACCCACTAGCTATAAAGCCGCGATGTTAGATTTTGAATCTAATAAGTAGATCAATGCTATGAATGTAGAAATACAATCCATGATGGACAATATGGTATGGGTCTTGGTCGATCTTCCTCCTGGCTGTAAGACTATTGGGAGTAAGTGGATTTTTAAGAAAAAGACCTACATAGATGGTATTGTACACACCTATAAAGCTCGTCTTGTAGCAAAGGGTTATACTCAACTCTACGGGGTTGATTATGAAGAAACGTTCTCACCCGTCGCTGACATTAGAGCTATTAGGATTCTCATATCTATAGAGGCATACTATGATTATGAGATATGTAAAATGGATATAAAAACAGCCTTCTTAAATGGCTATCTTGATGAAGACATTTACATGGTATAACCTGAAGGTTTTATTGATCCAAATCATCCCAGAAAAGTATGCAAGCTTCAAAGATCCATTTATGGTCTTAAGCAAGCATCAAGAAGCTGAAATAAAAGATTTGATGAGGAAATCAAAAGGTTTGGATTTGCTCAAAATCTTGATAAGCCATGTGTATATCAAAAGGCTAGTGGGAGTAATGTTACATTCCTCATCTTGTATGATATAATCATCATGGGAAATCACATTCCAAGTTTACAAAGTGTAAAGGATTATCTTGGAAAGTGTTTTGCTATGAAGGATTTGGGGGAAGCAGCATTTATTCTTGTAATCAAAATCTACAGAGATAGGTCAAAGCGATTGATTGGACTTGGTCAAAATGCTTACATGGATAAGATCTTAAAGAGATATAAAATGGATAATTCCAAACGTGGTCATATCCCCATGCAAGAAAGACTTGACTTGAACAAAACACAAGGTGCTTCAACACCTGAAGAGGTGAAGCGCATGCAAAATGTACCTTATGCATCGGCAGTGGGTTCTATTATGCATGTTGTAAGATGCACTAGACCTGATGTTGCGTTCGCGAAAAATATAACAAGCCGATTTCAACAAAATTCTGGTGAAAGTCACTGGACTGTTGTGAAAAATATTCTTAAGTATTTAAGAAATACTAAAGATATGTTTTTGGTATATGGTGAAAATCAAGAAGCTGAACTTCGAGTTGATTGCTATTGCAATGCTGGATTTGAGACCGATATAGATGATATGAAATCTCTGACAGGATACGTTTCGTTTTGAACGGAAGCGCAGTAGACTAGAAAAGCTCCAAGTAAAGTACTACTGAAATGCCTGCTACATAAGCTGAATTACATAGCTGCTTAAGAAGCAGAGATGGAAGCTTTTTGGATTAGGAAGTTTATTTTAGGGCTTGGTATAGTACCAACAATAAACGAACCAATTAAGATGTTTTGCGACAATTCAGCCGCACTTCTTATCGCCAACGAACCGGGGGTTCAGATGGGCGCCAGACACTGCCATAGAAGATACCTTCTTAAAGTTCACACAGATGACAATCTAGCATATCCTTTTACAAAGGTTTTACCAAAAGGAAAGCTTACTCAACATGCTAAGAGCATGAGACTTCGTTTAGCTAGTAGTTTCATGTAGATCTGTGTTTAGTATTTGGATAAGGGATGTTTGAACAATTTATTTTATGATAATGATACTTAGTATTTTTGTTATATATATATCTTAAATTGTGTCATATATTTGCATATTTAAATCCATGAATAATAATAGTTATTGATATGTGTGAAAACACATATCCGTTTTATATCAAAAATAGCCCTAAAAAGACAAAATTGTGCTTTTAAATGCTTGTATATTGTTTGTTTTATCTTTGAGATTGTGTAGGTATGGATAATACAAAAATCGCAAGAAAATGGTCAAAACCGGACAATCACGGACACGGGAACAGAATTGAGTGTGCAAAAGCCGGGAGAATGCTATCAAAGGTCAACAAAAGTGAACCCTTGGTCAACCAAAGTCAACCCACAAAAAGACAAAACCCATAAATACCAAATCAGTCCCTCAAAGAAATCCAAATTGCAAAAATAGTCCCTAAACCCTAACGGTGTTAACTCTTTGAATTAGGATCGACGTCATTAAGTGAATCTTGAAACGTGATTTTATATACATCAATCCTTCATACTTGAGATCAAGTAGTTTAGCATATTATCTCCCTCTGATAAGTTTAAGTCAGTCCTGAATACGGTAACTAATAAGAGGCTTTTGTAGAATGTTAATGCCACATGAGGACTAGGAACACTTGTAGTCAATATAGAATTTATTCCTTCAAATTGTTAGAAGGCAAGATGCGCCCACTAGGGCCCCCTCCATAGAAATAATCAAGTAGTGTAAATGGCCGTACCTGAAAACTCAAGAAGAATGTCTCATGATTTTCAGTAATCCAGATTACTTCATATATGCAGAAATAGAATCTTAAAATAAGGAATGACATTGATCCAGTATATCCAATTAACAATGTATCAGGAAACAAAGGGATTGTAAAATTCATAAAATCGTTAGTTCAAGCCCTGTGAAACCACACTCGACAGGTTTCAGGGAGCATTGGCGTGTTGCTTAGACGCTTACCAATGATATTCTATTATTCATACATGTCCCATGTGGAGCTGTTGGAATATGACCATATATGATTAATATATGTCCGGAAATATTTTCGAGCCTAAGGGGACGCACACGTTTATATGTAGAACGACGAGAATTAATGTATTAAAGTAATATGTTAATTAGTGACTAACAAACGATCGTTAAATGTTAACAAGTATTTATATTAGTCGTTAAAGAATTAAGGGACTAATATTGAATAAACCGAATAATGCAAGGTTGCGGTTTGACCTTCTTTTCTTCCTAGCCGGTTGGAACTACAATCATAATGGGATTAGGATTACTTGTTTGACAAGATGAGGTTTTGAGGCTATATAAAAAGGGTCTTGGGGTTATTGTTAAAAAAAGGATGAGATAACAAAAAAAACCTAAAACCAAAATTATACTTGTACTTGACCGAACTTCTAAACCTCAAAGATTTTGGTTTACTTGTTTTGTCTTCTTAATTCGATCACAACAGAACCTACAAAAGGTTTTCATGTGTTTTGGTGTGTTCGAGACTCTAAGCACAACCCAAAGACCATTCGGTTCACTGATTGTCAAGATTCATTGTCGTTTGTTATACACAACTAGTACACAGCATACCCGTCGTTTGCTAAGAAACGTATAGTGTGTGGAAGCCTAGAGGAAACAAAACCTTTGATTCTAGTGGTTACGCGTTGTTATTATACACAAACGCGTATATAGAAAGACGGTGTTCACAGTGGGTACCTTTAAACGGTGTATCGTTTCGTGCTAAAAGGGTACATATTTTCTATCTGTTAATTAATTATTCTAACACCAGGATGATCAAATTATTCCGCTGGCGTATCTCGTGTTAATTAATTGTTAATTAGTTATAAAACGCCAACAGTATTTGCCTTTGACAGTTTCATCATACCGTCTTCTTTCAGACTCCACGATTTCTTACCTTAAGGCCATCTAGCTGAATCCTAAGGGAGGTACCATCGTATCTTCAACTGAATTCCAGTCCACAGATTCTAATGCTGTTGTCACAACTGACCTTCAGTGGGATACGTTACATTCAACACCATTCATGATGCTATCGCACCCTCTTAACATATCCATGATAAGTGTCATCATTCTCTTGAAAGCTAGTTGTCTTAACTGTTAATTTCAAAAATATTGCATTGGAGGCACTAGAAATGTCACTAGCACTGTTTTATAGTTCTGAAATTTAAGTTTGTAAAACAAACATAATTATAGTTTCGAAAAATGCAAATCGTTTCTCAGATTCAGAATTTAGGGCTGTTTCTGTTTTTGGAAATCTCATCCCCCCCCCCCCCCCCTCAGCTTCAAGTTCAAGAACTTTAGTGTGTTCCCTATCGCAAGCAGATCTAAGATCTTCGCAAAGGCAATTCGAACTAGGGGGCACAACAATATCGGAAGTAAGCACAATAGAGCAGATATCTTTTTCTAAACACTCAGCAATTAAGCATTCATTTATGATTAAAAGATTTTTCTTCTCTATGGCATGGGTCTTGTTATCAAGTACAACATTGTTTCATATTCCGCCTCCAATTCACAAATCATCTGTTCCAAATTCTATTATCTCTTTGAAAAATGTATCATTAGCCAGGCGTGGATATGTTTTTTTTGAAAATGGTCTGTGTTTAAACAAGATGGTATCCCAGACTTGTTTTCACGCAAACTGTTTTGCCATAATCAAAACAACCAATCCAGAAAATAGTCTGAGTTTTTGTTTGTTTCTTTCCTTTTATGAAACCTTCAAATTGAGGAAAAAACAGCATTAATGTTCGAAGATAGGCCAGAACCTGTCGACTTGGAGTCTACTTTTATGAACAATGGTAGAGGCGTGGCTGAATTACTACTTTGACTACAATTTCGTAGCAGAAGCCAATACGCCTGATCTCCAAGACAGTTTCCTTCTGATGAACGAACCATAAGGGCATTAAGCTTGGCAAAGCAATCGTTTTGCGGGTCCACAACATAGCCCTGGTTATTGTTCATACTTTTCATGCTAACAACTTGTGAAACAAAGACCTCTATCCATATCCCCATATACCTAACAGAGTGGGAATGGGATGTTGGATGCAAAAGGGTATCAGCATCATACAAAACAGGTTGAGCACGCTTGGCCATATAACCTAGACCTGGGTTACGGGTACCTAGGAGGTCCTTGTGCAAGTCAGCGGTTGCGGCTTTAGGTTTCTTAGAAAGCATAGGAATAGTTTGTGTTGGCATGTTAAATCTTTGCAACATATCTCTTGCAACTTTGTTAGCATTCTTTAAACAAACTATTTCATCTAGATAACTATCTGCTAGATCCTTTTTCTCAGATAAAATCTTTTCCTTTTCAGATTGTAAAAATGCAATTGATTTTTCTTTTCCTGAAAGAGTGGATTTAAGCAAATCGTTTTCTTGCACAAGTTCAGCGTTACGCTTATTACGCTGAATCACTAGGGCTTGTTCCTGTCTAACTTTGTTTTCAAGATCAAGTTTGACCTTGTGGGTATCTAGACGACATATTTCTTGCTTGCATTGAAGAAGCTCATTTTTTAAGGTCTCGATTTCCAAACATTTTTCTTGGTTAACCTTAGCATGTCCGTCTAGTTGGGTTTGCAAGTCAGTTAAGATGGCAATCATAGAAACTTTATCAGATGTGTCAGCAGATACCTCAGTTGGAACATTTTGGGCTTCGGTGTCAAGAAGATACTGATGATACGGGATCGTATTGTCATCAATCTCAGTCTCAGCATCGGAGTCTAAATGTTCTTCCTGGTGCATCTCCTGACTCAACTGATAATCCACATTATCAAAGATTTGATTGTCATTGGAGTGTACCTCATTGACTGGATTGTTGGTTGCACTAGTGGATGACAAGTTGGCCATGAAAGCGACAGCAGCATTGGGGCCTTCATCCACGTCTGAGTCATATGCATCCTCATGATTGGCTTGAAACATGTTTGTTGTAGTCAGTGCCTGAGGTTGATCATAAGGTGCGGTGCATTCCACATCAGCGAGGAATGCTTCAGCTTCAGCATCTAACACATCTCCTTTCTCTTTAGCTTCCATCAGTAACGCTTTATCTTTGAAGTACTGAGAGTCCATCTTTCTCTTGGGTTCTTTACACTGCCTAGCAACATGTCCTTCTCCTCTGCAGTTGTAACATATCACCTTCTTGCCTCGAGCACCTGTATTACCAACATTACCTGGAGCCTTCCTCTGAACTGGTTCAGTAACAATGTGACCATCATGCACCGTAGCATGAGTCCTTGAGTTGGAGGAAGTCCGGAGCTGGTTGTTGGTGGGTGGAAACTGCTTTTGGAAACCACTTAAGAGATTAGCAATCTGAGTCATAGTGGCCATCAATGCGTCATTCGAAGACTGAGCAGTGGGTTGAGGACTTGAAGTTGAGGGTGATGGAAGAACAGGTGCAGTTGTGGTGTGAGCAACATAGGCCAGTGGATCAACAATACTTGTAGACTGCTCCTGTTTCTTGAGAGTCTTTTTGGCATGTGGCTCGTAGGCTTTGAGATGAGTATAGATCTGAACATAAGGTGTGGTTGAGATGTCCATGTTCTGTTTGACATTAGTCACATACTTACCCCAATAGGCCGGAAGGTTGTTGACAAACTTGGTGTTCATCTGATGAGTTGGAATGTTGAGCTGAGTAATCTTCATGTCATTCACAAGCTTGTGGAAACGCACAAAGTAGTCATGAATGGACTCGTTTCCAATGGCACGAAAGCGTTCGTACTCATCAAACAAATCTTCCTTCCTTTGTTGAAGAGTCCTACCTGATCCTTGCATAAGCAACTCCACATTATCCCAAATCTCCTTTGCAGTGCTTGTTTGATTTAGGATGTTGAAGATGTGTCTGGGAAGACCTTGACTAAGAATGATTTCAGCTTGAGTATCAGCCATCTCAAGTTTGTTTTCCTCCTCATTGAATTCAGAATCAAGTTTCTTCCTAGGTGCGGGCACAGCAGCAGAATCACCAGTAGGTGGAGGATCAGTGATCATAGGGTGAGGTGTAGGTCCATTCTGGATGGATTTCCATATCAGCTTGCCATTGGGTTTGCCTCGAATGTACCTGTGTATACGAATCTTCCATGATTCGTAATCATTTTCAACCAACATTGGTGGACGAGTATCGGTACCTGCTGCATTTGTTTCTTCATTGGTTGCCATTGAATAAGTTTGTTTATGAATGATCTGATCTTAAGTGATTGTTGATTGATGACTTGGTTTGAGGTTTATGATTTTCGGGTAAATTTTGAAACAGTAAAATGCTGTTTTGAGGGCCTAAATGACTCCGAATGGCCAAAAAATGACAGGGCTCTCGCTCAAAGAGGAAGAGTCTTGACCGTTGGGCCGTTTCCGAGCTGGTATAAAAATTTCGGAACAATCCGACACAAAAATTATTTTTGCGGCAAATCAAGCAAAACGCAACTTAGCTTGATCAAAACGCAATGAACTTGGATCAAAACGCAATGAACTTGTCGAAAACGCAATGACACTTGTAGTCAAAACGCAACTTAGCTTGAGGTCAAAACGCAATGATATTTGTTGTCTAAACGCAATGATATCTTAGCAAAACGCAACCTTTTTATAAGCCAAAACGCAACAAAGCTTGTCAAAACGCAATGGATTGTCAAAACGCAACAAAGGTTTGTCAAAACGCAATGGATTGTCAAAACGCAACAAAGGTTTGTCAAAACGCAATGCCTAGAAAATTTTGGCAGCGTGACGTTTAGTCAAAACGCAAGAGTGGTTCTTCAAAACGCAACCTGTATACAAAACGCAACACTATATGCTCAAAACGCAATGCTTTTTATCAAAACGCAATGCATAAATATTTTTGCCAGCATGACGTTTAGTCAAAACGCAGTAGTAGTCTTCAAAACGCAACCTGTATGCTCAAAACGCAATATGAAGATGCTCAAAACGCAATCAAGAAAAACTTGATATATCCAAAACGCAACCAAGAAAAATCTTCTAACTTTTATCTAGGCTACGAAATAAGTTATATAACCACGAATATAAATGTAAACACTTGTGCTAGACACGAAAGTACAAGTCTTTAATCATATAAGCCACGAATTTAGACTCAAACCATGGTTGCTTTGTGTTTTTGTTCGAACCAACAAAAAACAAAAATATGTCACGAAAATTTTGTAAATCCACAAATAGTTTGCCAATTCAATTCGAACCACAATTAAACGTACGCCCCTTTATTTTTTTGTGATTTCTTTCGATCAAGACACAAAAAAAAATCGAACCCCACTTTTTTTTTTGAATTCGGTTCTAAACACAAACTAACAATCACTCTTGGCTCTGATTCCAATTGTAGGATCCCTAGATCATTCCATAGATTAATCACAAGATCAATAGCACAAAAGATTAAACATTAAAGAACTTTTTGATTGAAAGAAACAAGAGTTGCTACAAACCCTAAAGATGAAAAATATTATGGAGTAGCTAACCTTAAAATGAAAGGAAAAATGGCTTTATATAGCCTTACAATGAGGCCTAAAGTGGCCGGCCCCTATGGGCTTTGAATGGGCCATTTCGGGCTTTTTCAATAAATGCCCAATTACATTAATTTACATTGTCTTTCGAGCTAGTAAACGTTGACCAATTTTCGTCTACTTTCGAGTGTCCGAAACTTCATTGTTAGACAGATTTTCGTATCTCTAACACAAGTTTTTGACGCCATTTTTACTTCTGTTCGCCTCAAGCTAGTGTCATGTCGGTTCAAGAAATCTAAGGATGGGATATTTTTTGCTCAACAATGGAGCTTGCCAGATTCTTGCTTTATATGTTGATTATGCTACACATTTTTTGTTTATGTACTCTTAGGTGGTTTTTTCCTATTGGTGTCATTAGTTATGTAAGCTAGGTTTATCGTATGGCATGTCATATGATATAGTGGTTGTTCAAGCTTATGCCTGAGGTTAATGTGGCACTTCAGTCACATTCCATTGTACTTATTGGCCTTTTTTGGGAATTAATATATTTTACCAGGGTTGAGTCCCCTTTACCTAAAAAAAGATCATATTCTTATACATTTTAATCACATTTTCTCCTCTTATTTTAAATAATAAACCCTTAGTATTAAAAATACCAATTGATTAAAAATTATGACATGAAAAATTCATGGGGAAAAATGTTCTAACTTAGCAAGAATTAATGAACTTTTTCTTTGACTCCCCCTCAATTTCACATATATGACACCATTTGAGAAAACAGGATTATGACTTTGTAAATGCTATGTGAAATTGAGATTGAGCTCCTTGATTATGTTTTAACAGAATGAGAGTTTAAGTATTATAAACATTTAACAGCTTTCATTTGTTTAAACATTTTGAAATGTTTTAGACACACAAAATAGACATGTGAGTATGTGTCTAAACGCATTTAAAACTTGGTTTTAAAAGCTTCCCCTTAAAAATAGATTCACTTAAAAGATGATTCGACTTGAAAGATTCGAGAGAAGGGAGTGTTGAACACACAATTTTGAAAGATTTTGAAAATACTTGAGTAATTCTTGAAAAATTATGTTCAACGTTTGAAAAACCATATGTTAGAAGACTTCTCTTCTAATGGTAAGGGTAAGCGCACTTAAGCGTACACTCCCCTATGACGTTCGGGTCTGAGTTGCAATCTGAAATAATTGTAAGCCATCGTCATGAGCTCAAAACAATTGAATGTTTTGTATTGGAGCCCAAGACCCGAGAAATTTAACTTTCTCGTTGTTAGGATAAGTTATCTTGAGAGATACACTTTCCTTACATTGAAGTCCGATTTATGCACTAAAATATGCATAAATCATTGAGAAAATTTAGAAATGACATGTTTTGAAATTATTTAAACTCTTGCTCGAACTTCATTTACACACCCGTGTCAGTGTTAATCGACATTTCTAGGCACGTAAATGTTATTGATCCCAAGAGACATGTCAAGAAGAATCTTTTTGGAAATTTTCTGTTTTTCTAATTTTGTATTTTATTTTTGAAATTTTATATTTTTCTTTTCTAAAAAATATTTACCAATCAAAATATAGAAGAAAAAATATTTACAAGTCGAAGTTTCCATCAGCAGAGAGAGTTGGATAGGATGAGGTTGAATCAGGTTGTTGTTGACGTTTATCGGATGTATCAGCAGTAGTAACAACGGAAGAGTTTAAAACAACTTGATTTTCTCCATTGACATATTTATCGAGCAAAGAACCAAATAGACTTCCTAACTCTATCATTGATGTTATGACTATCAAATATGCTATAGGAACTTCTGTTGACGTTATGGTGAGAGGCTTGAACTGTTTTGTTCAAACGTCATGTGACATTGAGGAACGGGATCAAAACTGACTTGATCTGACACCATTATAATGAAGAACGAGGCCTGAACTGATGTGGGCAGATGTCATTATGTTTTTTCATCTTTTGTGAAACCACTCTGGCACTGGTTTCTGAGCTATCAGCTTTTTCAGCATCCACACTCTAAGATTTTCTTGCTTGACGCTAAATGAAGTACCTGCGTAGAGATTAATTCTTTATTTCTGCTGAACATCAAGTGATGTACCTGCACTTTTATCCAGGGTTTGTTTGCATTGATGAATATGAGTGATATCTACAAATGAACCATGTGGGGATTCACTGTCAACCTTGCACGTGCAAGAGTTGAATAACTTTCCTATGGGAATCCACCTAAGATGAACATTACTAAAGATTCTACCCGTTGGTTTCCATGAAAGACCAGATCTAGGAGGTGTTGTTTTCAGATACACAGCGGAAGACTTATTTGGAGAAATTTTTTATCCTATGGGATCTGTCTGTCATGTTTCTTAGAAGCACTTGTCTTTTCTACGAGCATATATCTCTTTGTTGTCTTATGGGATTGTGCATCCTTATTCTATGCAATGGCATGAGAATTTACCTTTGAGAGGTATTTTAAGACGCATTCATCATGATTTGCATTGTAAATGCACTGTTTGCATATAGGACATGCCAAGTCATTAGACTTCAAGAAAGGCTTTTGTTTCCTATGTTTTCCATCTATGTGAACATCGTTGTTTGAAACCCGACTACTCATCGATGCTGGGTAATTCCTAGGTTGTTGAGTAGGGAGCCTAGGTTTTGGTTTACAGTCACTAGCGGTGTTTGGTAATCTAGCAGGAGTAATCACACTAGGTTTTGATGTCACATCTTTGTCTTTCTGAAGTTGCACATTTTTCTTAGCTTCCTCTAGGTAGAAGTTATGAACCATGTCATTGGACCCTACAGATTCTCTTTGTAACTTAACAGAGACATTCTTTGGTCGATTCCTAGAGGGGCCAGGTGCATTCACATCATAAGGATTTGCGAAAGATGATTTCCTAATTGGAGGCAAAGAATGTGGAGTGACTGGTTTTGTCAAATTATGCGGCACATCAACTTAGGAGGCAAACCGCTATTTTGGACATTGGTATCGTTCAGATTTATACATAGATGGTTGTTTTACCACTGGTTGATTTTTGATTGGTTGCACAGGCGGTTTTCCCAAGATTGATGGTTGTTCAAAATTAGTATCCACACCCTTTCCTTTGAGCTTCTCAATGAGTTTCTTTAACTCACTTATGGCAATGTTCTTGTCTTGCATTTGAGCTTTCAAATCTTGTATTATGACATATTTTTCACGTTCTTTTATAAATACTTTGGACCGTTTTCTTTGCAAACTGTGTCATTTTGAAGTTGTTCTTGACATTGTTGTAAAGCAAGTTCAAGAGAAATCGAGTGTTTTTCCAGTTTAGAAAAACTCTTTAGCAGATTATTATGAACTTCTTTTTGAACAATACCAGTTTGTTTTGAAAGTTTATCTGCAAGACATTCACATTCTTTGTCTTTATGAAGATATAAGCATTGAAATTCAGTATGAGCATCTAAATCAGATAAAGAATGTAAATAAGAACACATAACATCTTTAGACACAGACTCTTGGAGAAGTAGATCATAAATGTTTGAAAAATCAGCCTTTTCAAATTCAAGTTCGTCTATCTCTTTTTCAAGGGTTTCAACGTACTTAAAATCTTCATGCATCTCCTTTTTAAGTTCATGAACAAAATGAAAACTGTCATTTTGTGTCTTTATCGAAAGAGGCATCAATAAGGTTTTTATCAACACTTCCATATCAAGAGCAGTTGGCGCACGAAAGCTATCATATGTATGTTTTTCCCAAGCTTGATCACAAATCTTTTGAAAGTGATTAATGTTATTAGTCATGACATTATAAGCTTGTCTACTTTTACTAACAGATTTCGAAACGGGAAGAAAGGAACTGTTTTTGACAATGTTTGGTTTAGATCTAACAAAAAGTTTTCTCCACTTTGTCTTCCTAACTTCTTTTATGCGTTCCAACTGTTCAAGATTTTCTTGTGAAGGTGGTTTGAAAATTTCATAAAGACTATTATGTTTTATGTAATTATATGGTTTCACTTTGTGTTTATTCAATTTTGATCTACTCTCTTTTTCAAGAGCCAATGTCTCTTCCCTATAAGGGGTAAATCTGTTTGCAAGATCAAAAGTATCATACGGGATCTCATACAAACATGGTTTTTCAGATTGAGCTTTCTTGAGGTACTTTGGATTAGCAAAGGTTGGTCTACCATTATTTGTTGAGCATTTGGGTGCTAACATATGAATGGTTTGAATTGACTGATTTCGTTTATAAATAATTTCGTTCAAGAATTTTAATTGTTTGTCTATTTCAATCATTTTGTCAATGTCTTTTCCTTCCTTAACCATTAAATCTGAAATGACCCTACTTTTCTCTTTGAGAAGACCTTTAAATTGTGACTTTGTTAAAAGACACTTTTTGACTAACTCATCGTGTTTTTGATTGACAACTAAAATTTCATAGGATTTAGTTTTTAAACCTTCTTTTATGTCAACGCCTTTTTGAGCTAATAGTCGTAGAGTTTCATTTAACTTTATTTGAAGTTTGTCATAATCAACAGTTCGGTCATTAAAGGCTTTGTACTTCTCAAACTCAGTCTGTTTATTCTGAAGTACAATTAGACAATGATCCCGAGTACTAGTAGACTCTGGTAGAGTACTATTAGACTCCTCAAGATTAGTTTTGCACTCCTTCAGTTCTTGAGTGAGTGATGCGTTTGCTTTCTTTAATTGCTTATGAATTTATTTGTTTTCATCAACATCAAAAACGATTGGTGTTATGCCTCTACAATGATTATATCACTACCTTTGGGTATATTAAAGGCTAAATCTTAAAACATAAACACCAAATGTTGCCGAAATTACAAAACTGAACCTGTTGATTCACACGAACACTTCTAGCTATCGTTGATTCAACGAATGTCGATAATCATGATATTTCCATAATTAGACTTTTCATATATTTTAAAAGTGATTATTCTAGAACCACAATAAGATTATTAAATAGTCCAAGAAACTTGAAACAGGACTAAAAGGCAAAAGGGCCGGACCCTAGCCCAAAAACAAAGTCCAAAAAACATAAAAAATACATAAAAACGTAAATAGCTCATAAAATAGAGTATTTTGGGGCTCGAAAGTTGCATAACTATAGTTGACAGTTTACCATGTTGTTCTCCTTGTTGCAAGCTTTGATTTGCTTGTTCCTAGGCCTAAAACGGAGCCTCGTAGCCCAAGTTATGCTTGTTTTAATAGATTGTTACATTTATACAAGTATTTTAAAGGTATATAACGCTCATGGATGACTAAATCTTATAAAACTGGTTGGTATTATGTCCTTACAATAATAATAACACTACATTTGGGTATACTAAAGGCTAAACCGTAAAGCATAAACACCAAATGCTACAGAAATTTCAAAATCGAAAACGCCCACCTAAATTTATAGCATAAAACGCAAAATAATTTCAATAAAATTTAGCATGCATTTTACTAGCATTGAAATTCTACAATATTTTTGTAAGAGTGTGATTCTATAAGTACTTAATAGCAACTTAGATGAGGTTTTTATGTTTAAGGGTTGTGTATCACGTATTTTTCTATATGTAATTGGTTATTACATCTATACAAGTATTTTTTGGTAAACCTGGGTTTCTGACTCGACATTGCGAGCCGACTAATCCCAGGGCGACTACCGTTTTGGATAGCCCAGAGACAGCGCAAGAAAACCTCCATGGCAATTGGGGGATTAATTTTCTCCCCAGGGTTCGAACCCAAGACCTCTAGGCACTTTCGTCCTAAGAGGCTAAGCCCTTGCCGCTATAATACGCTCATAGATGACTAAATCTTTTAAAAACAATCGGTGTTATGCCTCTACAATAATTATATCACTACCTTTGGACATATTAAAGGCTAAATCTTAAAACATAAACACCAAATGCTGCCGAAATTACAAAACTGAACCTGTTGATTCACACGAATACTTCTATCTATCGTTGATTCAACGAATGCCGATAATCATGATCTTCCCATAATTAGACTTTTCATATATTTTAAAGGTGATTATTCTAGCACCATAATAAGTTTATTAAATAGTCCAAGAAACTTGAAATGGGAGTAAAAGGCAAAAGGGCCGGACACTAGCCCAAAAACAATCTCCAAAAAACATGAAAAATACATAAAAATGTAAATAACTCATAAAATAAAGTGTTTTGGGGCTTGAAAGTTGCATAAACCGTCTTTGACGTTTACCACGTCGTTCTCCTTGTTAAAAGATTCTATTTACTTGTTTCTGGGCCTAAAACGGAGCCTCGTAGCCCAAGTTATGCTTGTTTTAATAGATTGTTACATTTATACAAGTATTGTAAATGTATAAAACGCTCATGGATGACAAAATCTTATAAAAACGGTTGGTATTATGTCCCTACAATAACAATAACACCACATTTAGGTATGCTAAAGGCTAAACCGTAATGTATAAAACCCAAATGATACAGAAATTACAAAATCGGAAACGCCTCCCTAAATTTATAGCATAAAACGCAAAATAATTTAAGGATTAAAAGACAAAAGGGCCGGAGCCTAGCCCAAAAACAAAGTCCAAAAAACATGAAAATTATATTAAAATGTAAATAACTCATAAAATAAAGTGTTTTGGGGCTCGAAAGTTGCATAAATTGTCATTGAGAGTTTACCACGTCATTCTCCTTGTTGCAAGCTTCGATTTGCTTGTTCCTAGGCCTAAAACGGAGCCTCGTAGCCTAAGTTATGCTTGTTTTAACAGATTGTTACATTTATACAAGTATTGTAAAGGTATAAAACGCTCATGGATGACTAAATCTAAAAAACGGTTGGTATTATGTCCCTATAATAATAATAACACTACATGGTATACAAAAGGCTAAACCGTAAAGTATAAACACCAAATGCTACAAAAATTTCAAAATCAAAAAGGCCTCCCTAAATTTATAGCATAAAACGCAAAATAATTTCAATAAAATTTGGCATGCATTTTACTAGCATTGAAATTCTATCATATTTTTGTAAGACTCTGATTCTATAAGTACTTAATAGCAACTTAGATGAGGTTTTCATGTTTAAGGGTTGTGTATCACGTATTTTTTTATATGTAATAGGTTATTACATCTATACAAGTATTTTTTGGTAAACCTGGGTTTCTGACTCGACATTGCGAGCCGACTAATCCCAGGTCAACTACCCTTTTGGATAGCCCATAGACAGCGCAACTAAATCTTCGTGGCCAATGGGGGATTAATTTTCTGCCCAAGGTTCGAACCCAAGACCTCTAGGCACTTTCGTCCTAGGAGGCTAAGCCCTTGCCGCTATAATACGCTCATAGATAACTAAATCTTTAAAAAAAGATTGGTGTTATGCATCTACAATGGTTATATCACTACCTTTGTGTAGATTAAAGGCTAAATCATAAAACATAAACACCAAATGCTGCCGAAATTACAAAACTGAACCTCTTGATACACACGAATATTTCTAGCTATCTTTGATTCAACGAATGCCGATAATCATGATCTTTCCATAACTAGACTTTTCATATATTTTAAAAGTGATTAATCTAGCACCACAATAAGATTATTAAATAGTCCAAGAAACTTGAAACGTGATTAAAAGGCAAAAGGGCCGGACCCTAGCCCAAAAACAAAGTCTAAAAAATGAAAAAAGATAAAAACGTAAATAACTAAAAAAATAGAGTGTTTTGGGGCTCGAAAGTTGCATAAACTGTCGCTGACAGTTTACCATGTCGTTCTCCTTGTTGCAAGCTTCGATTTGCTTGTTCCTGGGCCTGAAATGGAGCCTCGTAGACCAAGTTATGCTTGTTTTAATAGATTGTTACATTTATACAAGTATTATACCGGTATAAAACGCTCATGGTTGACAAAATCTTATAAAAATGTTTGGTATTATTTCCTTACAATAATAATAACACTACATTTGGATATACTAAAGGCTAAACCGTAATGCATAAACACCAAATGCTACAAAAATTTCAATATCAAAAACGCCTCCCTAAATTTATAGCCTAAAACGCAAAATAATTTTAATAAACTTTGGCATGCACTTTTCTAGCATTGAAATTCTACCATATTTTTGTAAGAATGTGATTCTTTAAGTACTTAAAACAACTTAGATGAGGTTTTTACATTTAAGGGTTTCGTATCACATATTTGTTTTATATATAATAGGTTATTACATCTATATAAGGATTTTTCTGGTAAACCTGGGTTTCTGACTCGACATTATGAGCCGACTAATCCCAGGGTGACTACCCTTTTGGATAGCCCAGAGACAGTGCAAGAAAACCTCCATGGCCAATGGGGGATTAATTTTCTCCCCAGGGTTCGAACCCAAGACCTCTAGGCACTTTCGTCCTAAGAGGTTAAGCCCTTGCAGCTATAATACGCTCATTGATGACTAAATCTTTTAAAAACTATTGGATTTATGCCTCTACAATGATTATATCACTACCTTTAGGTATATTAAAGGCTAAATCTTTAAACATAAAGACCAAATGCTGCCAAAATTACAAAACTGAACCTGTTGATTCACATGAATACTTCTAGCTATCGTTGGTTCAACGAATTCCGATAATCATGATCTTTCGATAATTAGACTTTTCATATATTTTAAAAGTGATTAATCTATCACCACAATAAGATTATTAAATAGTCCAAGAAACTTGAAACGGGATTAAAAGGTAAAAGGGCCGGAGCCTAGCCCAAAAACAAAGTCTAAAAAACATGAGAAATACACAAAAACGTAAATAACTCATAAAATAGAGTGTTTTAGGGCTCAAAAGTTGCATAAACTATTGTTGACAGTTTACCATGTCGTTCTCCTTGTTGCAAGCTTTGATTTGCTTGTTCCTGGGCCTCAAACGGAGCCTCGTAGCCCAAGTTATGCTTGTTTTAATAGATTTTTACATTTATACAAGTATCGTAAAGGTATAAAACGCTCATGGACGACTAAATCTTAGAAAAACGGTTGGTATTATGTCCCTACAATAATAATAACACTACATTTGGGTATACTAAAGGGTAAATCATAAAACATAAACACCAAATGCTATAGAAATTTCAAAATCAAAAACGCCTCCCTAAATTTATAGCATAAAACGCAAAATAATTTTAATAAAATTTGGCATGCATTTTACTAGCATTGAAATTCTACCATATTTTTGTAAGACTGTGATTCTATAAGTACTTAATAACAACTTAGATGAGGTTTTCATGTTTAAGGGTTGTGTATCATGTATTTTTTTATATGTAATAGGTTATTACATATATACAAGCATTTTTTGGTAAACCTGGGTATCCGAATCGATATTGCGAGCTGACTAATCCCAAGGTAACTACCCTTTTGGATAGCCCAGAGACAGCGCAAGAAAACCTCCGTGGCCAATGGGTGATTAATTTTCTCCCCAGGGTTCGAACCCAAGACCTCTAGGCATTTTCGTCCTAAGAGGCTAAACCCTTGCCGCTATAATACGCTCATAGATGACTAAATTTTTAAAAATGATTGGTGTTATGCCTCTACAATGGTTATATCACTAACTTTGGGTAGATTAAAGGCTAAATCTTAAAACATAAACACCAAATGCTGCCAAAATTACAAAACTGAACCTGTTGATACACACGAATACTTCTAGCTATCGTTGATTCAACGAATGTCGATAATCATGATCTTTCCATAATTAGACTTTTCATATATTTTAAAAGTGATTATTCTAGCACCACAATAAGATTATTAAATAGTCCAAGAAACTTAAAACGGGATTAAAAGGCAAAAGGGTCGGACCCTAGCGAGTCGAAAACCCAAGTTTACCAAAAAATACTTGTATAAATGTAATAACCTATTACATATAAAACAAATACGTGATACACAACCCTTAAACATCATCTAAGTTGTTATTAAGTACTTATAGAATCACAGTCTTACAAAAATATGTTAGAATTTCATTGCAAGTAAAATGCATGCCAAATTTTATTGAAATTATTTTTGTTTTATGCTATAAAGTTACGGAGGCGTTTTCAATTTTGAAATTTCTGTACATTTGGTGTTTATGCTTTACGGTTTAGCCTTTAGTATATCCAAATGTAGTGTTATTATTATTGTAGGGAAATAATACCAACCGTTTTTATAAGATTTTGTCACCCATGAGCATTTTATACATTTACAATACTTGTATAAATGTAACAATCTATTAAAACAAGCATAACTTGGTCTACGAGGCTTCATTTCAGGCCCAAGAACAAGCTAATCGAAGCTTGCAACCAGGAGAACGACATGGTAAACTGTCAACGACGGTTTATGCAACTTTTGAGCCCCAAAACACTCTATTTTATGAGTTATTTACGTTTTTATCTTTTTTCATGTTTTTTGGACTTTGTTTTTGGGCTAGGGTCCGGCCCTTTTGCCTTTTAATCCCGTTTCAAGTTTCTTGGACTATTTAATAATCTTATTGTGGTGCTAGAATAATCACTTTTAAAATATATGAAAAGTCTAATTATGGAAAGATCATGATTATCGGCATTCGTTGAATCAACGATAGCTAGAAGTATTCGTGTGTATCAACAGGTTTAGTTTTGTAATTTTGACAGCATTCGGTGTTTATGTTTTAAGATTTAGCCTTTAATCTACCTAAAGGTAGTGATATAACCATTGTAGATGCATAACACCAATCGTTTTTTAAAGATTTAGTTATCTCGAAGCGTATTATAGCGGCAAGGGCTTAGCCTCTTAGGACGAAAGTGCCTAGAGGTATAGGGTTCGAACCCTGGGGAGAAAATTAATCCCCCATTGGCCACGGAGGTTTTCTTGCGCTATCTTTGGGCTATCCAAAAGGGTAGTTGCCCTGGGATTAGTCGGCTCGCAATGTCGAGTCGGAAACCCAGGTTTACCAAAAAATACTTGTATAGATGTAATAACCTATTACATATAAAAAAAATACGTGATACGTAACCCTTAAAGATGAAAACCTCATCTAAGTTTTTATTAAATACTTATAGAATCATATTCTTACAAAAATATTTTATAAAAATTTGTGTCAACTCAGAAAAATCAAAACAGTTTATAAAACTATTTTTATAAACTTAAATCTTGCAAAACTCGTAACTCATTCGTTTTAATTCCGTTTTTCGAGTTTCTTATTTGCTTGGAATCCTCATGGCATGTACTATCATTATAAAGTATTTATAAATTTCTATCAGATCTGTAACAGTTTTAGATTTTATAAAAATATTTTTATAAAAACACTTTTACATATTTAATTATCGTAATCTTGTAAATGTTATAACTTCTTCGTTATAGCTCAATTTTTTGAGTTTTTTATATGCTTACGATCTTTATAATATGTACTATTATATAAAAATGTGTCCTGAATTTATAAAAATTTGAATCTAAACAGTAGGTCCAAAATAGTCCATATTTTTATATAAAGTATATAAATTAGTTTTATAAATTATTTCTTGATTATTTTGTACAAGTCCTCTACAATACTTTATACCACAAGTCTTGTATATTTTGAGTCCTCTAGATTGTGTCCATAATGATTGTCCAAGTAAAGTCCTCATGATAATTTATATATATAACTTTTGTAATTAAACTTTTAACAAATCAATTTATAAACTAAACATATAATTTATCCAAAACTTATGTAAAGTGTATACTTACATTTTAAACATTATTTCACCATACATATATGTATGTTTGAATTATGTACAAGCTTGTAATATTTTATAAACCATGAGAACAAACCCTAGATGGTGATTAACATAATAACAAGTATATAAATTATGTAAATGAATAAATGGAAAATTAAGGTTCAAGTAAACCTTATGTGAGTGTATGAGAATGAAGAACACAAGCTTATAGCCGAGCTTAAACCAAAAATACTTCCAAGAAAACTCTAAAAACCCTGATTTTCTTCTTGAATCAAACCTTTAATTAATCTATACCCAAGCTTCCAAATCACCTTGCAACACCTTAGATATGAACCCTAATAATACTAGTACACTTGATACCCTTGAAAAATCAAAACTATAAACACCCTAAATCCCTAATATTGAGCCGTAGGTTGTGAGGAGATAAGAGAGGATTATGTGATTTGTTTACTTGCAAAAATGGAAATGTGTATAAGTCTTGTATGGTATACTGTCTTATACTAGAGGTATTTGTCAAACCCGCTAAGATAACCATGTGTTTAGGAGGTGGTAAGGTTACATGTGTGTAAGGTGCTCTCATCCTCCCTAGGAGGAGGGATGTGACTTTGGTAGGAGATTAAACATGTGTGTTATTATGAAGTGAATTTTGAAATGGTCTTGTGTTTTATCCTAGTATATCTAGCCCTATGTATTATGAAATAACGGATTGTTATAGTCTTCTCCCATTAAAGGAGCCTTGTCCGCAAGGCACAAGATGCGGCACTTGTCGAGGGTGCGGTTTTTGTAAATAGATGCGGATACTTCTTCCGAAATTGATCTTCGCGTTCCCATATGAACTCAGGACCTATCCTAGAGTTCCATCGAACCTTGATAATGGGAATGCGGTGTAACTCTTCTGGCGATCACGAGCAGCTTGAATTCTTTGTTTGATTTGAACAATCTTCTCGGTCATCTCATAAATAAGTTCTGGACCGGTGAGCTGAGCGTCTCTGACCTTGGCCTAACAAATGGGTGATCGACACTTCCGACCATAAAGTGCCTCGAATAGGGCAGCTTTAATGCTAGCGTGATAACTATTGTTATATGAAAACTTGATCAACGGTAAGTGCCTTTCCCAACCATTCCCAAAGTCTATCATGCAAGCGCGTAACATATCTTCTAGTGTCTAAAAGGTTCTTTCACTTTGTCCATCGGTCTGCGAATGGTATGCCATACTCATATCCAAATGAGTACCTAAAGCCTTTTTGAATGCCCTCCACAAATTTGACGTAAATCTACCGTCATGGTCACAAATGATTGAGACTAGTATTCCATGTCTCGTGACTACTTCCTTTATGTACAGTCTTGCCAATTTGTCCATAGAGTCATTTTCCCTCATCGGTAAAAAGTGTGCAGACTTGGTAAGAGGTCTACAATTACCAAAATAGTATCATAACCACTTGACATCCTTAGGAGCTTGGTGACAAAATCCATAGTGATATTATCCCACTTCCATTGAGGAATCTCAGGTTGCACCAACAAACCAGATGGTTTTTGGTGTTCAGCTTTGACCTTTAAACACGTCAAACACTTGATAACATAGATGGCAATGTCGGCCTTTATGTTGGGCCACCAATATAATTTCTTCATGTCTTGATACATCTTGTTGGAACCCGGATGAACAAAATATTTTTATTTGTGGGACTCATGCATAATCAAAGTCCTTAGATCACGAAAGCATGGCAACCAAATTTTGTTATTCAAACGCAGTGTTCCGTCAGCACGCGGTCCCAACTTTTCTTTTCTGGGGTTGTCTGATTCCCTTAAATTTTCAATTACCATACCTCCCACATCTTTAACACTGAGGTTTTCTGGTTTTATTGCCTCAGTCTGAGCTTCTAAAATTTGCTTGGGAAGATCCAAACCAATAGTCATCACTAAGGCTTGAACCCATAATGGCTTATTATGTTCTTTTTTGCTCAAAGCGTCAGCCACTACATTAGCTTTTCGTAGGTGATAACGAATTTCAAAATCATAATCACTGAGTAATTCTAACCAATAATATTGCCTCATGTTCAATTCTTTTTGATCAAGGATGTGCTGCAAACTTTTGTGATTAGTGAACACGGTACACTTTGTTTCGTATAGATAGTGCCTCCAAATCTCTAGAGCGAACACTACCGCTCCTAACTCCAAGTCATGGGTCGTGTAATTATTCTCATGGATCTTCAATTGAAGTGATTCATAGGCAATTAACTTCTTGTTCTGCATTAACACAACACCTAATCCCTTATTCGAAGCTTTGCAATAAACAATAAAGTTGTCGGCTCCTTCGGGTAAAGCCAAGATAGGTGCGCTACACAGTTTCTCCTTCAACAACTGGAAAGCTGCTTCTTGTTTGTCACCCCAATCAAACTTCACCTTTTTCTGGGTTAGCTTGGTCATCGATTTGGAGATCTTTGAGAATCCTTCAATGAATCTTCGATAATAACCGGCAAGACGTAAAAATTAACGGATCTCCGTTGGTGACTTAGGAGATGCCCAATCTTTAATTGACTCGATCTTGGCGGGATCCACATGAATGCCCTTACTATTAATCACGTGATCGAGGAACTGTACTTTAGGAATCCAAAATTCACACTTAGAAAATTTTGCATACAACTCCTCCTTCTTAAGCAATTCTAAGATTAACTTGAGATACACTTTGTGCTCTTGCTTGGTCTTTGAATAGATCAGAATATCATCAATAAATACAATTACGAATTTATCCGGGTATGGTTTACACATCCGATTCATGAGGTCCATAAATACAGCCGGTGTGTTAGTCAAACCAAACGGCATAACTTGAAATTCATAATGTCCATATCGAGTTCTGAATGTGGTCTTCGGGATGTCTTCTTCATGAACCCTTAGTTGATGATAACCCGACCTCAGGTCGATCTTCGAGTAGATACTCGACCCTTGAAGTTTATCAAACAAATCATCAATCCTTGGTAGCGAATAAAGATTCTTCACCGTTAGCTTATTTAGTTCTCGGTAGTCGATGCACATCAGGAATGATCCATGATTCTTCTTGACAAACAAGACCAGAGCTTCCTAAAGTAAAGAACTGTGTCTTACAAAGCCTTTGTCGAAAAGTTCCTGCAGTTGATTCGACAATTGTTTCATCTCGGACGGAGCCAATCGATAAGGCGCCCGTGCTACAGGTGCATCAGCAGGTACTAAATCAATTTGAAATTCCACTTGTCAGGTTAGTGGAATACCCAGCAAGTCCTTGCGAAATACTTTGGGGAAATCTCGAACAATAGGTATATCTTCAAGTTGCTTCTCCTCTGACTTGTCTTCAGCCTTCTTTGCGGTAACATGTGCCAAAAAGACATGACATCCTTTCAGCAAATACTTTGGCCTTTTGGTGCATGAGATGATGTTTAATCGAGACCCGTGCTCGTTGTTTCTTCTGTCCCCATGAACAATTAAGGTTTCATTTCCAAAGGGGATACGAACGATCTTCTCGTTACAAACGATTACAGCATGATATTTTAATAACCAGTCCATGACAATTATGACGTCAAAACTACCCATCTCTACGGGCATTAAGTAGATGTTGAATGGATGATTCAGAAAATTCAAAGTGCAACCCCGTATAAGTGTATTAACCAAAATTATTCTACCATCAGCTAACTCGACATCATAACCATGGTCTCGTGTAGTTGGGATGATATAAATCAAAGAACTAAATGCAGTAGACACAAAACTCCTATCGGCAATAGTATCAAATAAAATCAAAGCATAACGGTTGTTTAGGAGGAACGTACCCATAACAATATTGGAGTTTGGGTTTGTCTTGGTAGTGCCCACACCATAAGCTCATGCCACAACATTGCCATTTCCAGCCTGATTTCCCTGATTTCTATTCTTTAGCTTCAGGCAATTACTCTTGAAATGGCCCTGAGCTTCACTCCCAAAGCAAGTAAGAACTCTTTGATTTTCCGCTTATTTTCTCTAGTTGTTGTTGGCAGCAACCGGGCTTCTACAGTCCCGAGTTAGATGGCTAGTCCTCTTGCAGTTAGCGCACTTAGGAGCAAACTGTCCATTATGATGGTAGTTGCATTTAGGGCACATAGGTTTAGATCTTCTGTATGTATTCTTTTCCCTAAGCCCTGCAGTATAGGCACGTGCCACATTATGCCTTTTGAAAGGCTGCTGTTGGTTTTGATTATTCCTTGAAGTGTCCTCAAATTTCCTTTTGTTTTCCGCTTGATGTTCAGCCAAAGTACAGATCTTTGGATCCATCAATTTGGTTGCAAACTCAATTGCATCCTGCATTTTCTTTGGCTTAGACGCCATTACGCTTCCTTGGATCATGTCAGTAAGACTACCGACATATTTTTCAGCTTCATCGGATTCTTTAAGAAACATTCTTTAACACATCAACGCCAACTCTTAAAAACGTTGGTTATAGCTTTCCACATTGGTACCTTTCACCTCTAGGTTCCACAGTTCAATTTCAAGCTTCTTGATATTACCCCTTGGGTAATACTTATCAGTCATCATCTTCTTCAAAGTTTTCCAAGTCATTGCATATGCAACATCATGACTGATGGTCTTAACGTGGGAGTTCTACCACGTCAAGGCATTTCCTTGAAGAGTACAAGTAGCAAACTTGATTTGACATGCGACTATGCAGTTGCTTATATGGAAAATAGATTCCATCTTTTCGAACATTGGGTCAGACCAACAACCCCTTTAATACCCTTGAAATTTAAGGGTTGACATTTTAGAAAGTCAGTGTAGGTGCACTCATGAGCAACAGGTACCTGTCTCCTTACGCCAGTTCCTAAATCGTGGCTGTCATCGCCTTTTCTACTTCTGTTTGTGTCATGTTCTGCCAATGCATCAGCAACTCCTTGGGCAATTAATGCCTTAATTTGATCATCGGTCATGGGTGTAGTGGTTGCGGTGGTTTTTTTGGCGGCATTTTCTTCAAATCACAAGAAAATATAATACATGTTAGATTTCATACAATCATAAACGCGACATGACATATGCACAACAAATAAAATGAGATCACAACACATAATGAAATATACAACTAAAGTGAAATCAACAATGATATAAATAAATAAACATTCATACATAACAACATCAATAATCATATATGATAGTTCTGATTACAACATGATCAGTATAATGAGATACAAAATGAAAATATGGTCCTAAGGCAATGCTACCTGGGAGTTACCCATAATACTTAACATGCCATACAAGATAGCTAAAAGATGAACAAAATCTCTGCAGCCTACTAGCTAGGAGTTACCCATAAAACTTAGCAGGCTATATAAGATAGCTAATAATGATACAATACTAACAGCAACTACCAGCATCCTTTGGTCCATCATGTGGTTCTGCCTCTGCAGTTCCTATAAGCTCTCTGAACCTGTCATGCTCATGCTGAATGTGGGCCGTTAGTCTGTCCTCATCACTAATCATCTGCCTATGTAGTACATCAACGTCCCTCTGTAAAGCTTTAATATGGGCCTTTATGGCCTAGATCTTGCTCTCAGAGTGAGACCATGCCTGTCGGGCAATAACGGTCTCACGCTCGTAAGAAAAAACCATCGAGAAAAAGTATCTCCTCTCCATCCTCAATATTGAAACCTGAGCTCCTAGCAAGGCTCGATCATCCCGTGCATCCTCACAATGCACATAAAGCTCTTGAGCATCCTGTCTTTGAGTAATAGCAAGATCTGTAACCCTGTCATTTACCTCCCCTATGGCGGTCATTGCTCTACACTTAGAAGCACGGATACTAGTATCCACAGTATCAACAAATCCATAGTCAACCCTATGGGCTAGAGTATGTCCAGCCTGCATATCAGTAATAGCTGACGAACTCTCCCCAACCTCAAACCTACTAGTGGGAGTAGTAAAACAAGCTCTCTTCCAAAGCGGCATGTCTGCCTCAGGAAGATCATCTCTATGTGTGGTAGATGGTAGTAATAGGGGTAGTGATGGTATCTCTGATAGATGGTGGGTGGATGGTGATGTAGCTCTCAACCGAATCCCGACTGGTCTATAGCCCAATAGTGCCTTAGCATATGTAGGGCTAGCATGAGTAGGTGGTGATGGTAGAGGTAATGGTAGATATGGTACAGGTAGTGGTGGTGAGGGAATCTGGGGGAGTGGTGATGATAGTGGAGTAAGTAAAGAAGGTGGTAGTGATGGTAGAGTAGGTGTAGAAGCATACTCAGCGATGAGTGCCTCAACAGTATCTGACATCGGTATCTGAGGTCGGACAGACATCCTAGCCGTGCGACGTCTACGTGATGGTATAGGTGTAGGTGTAGACTCGTCAGTCTCGAATGCCTTTGTATCCTCAGCTTAGGGTACATGGTCAACAGCATGTACAGTAGAAGAGTCAACCGGAGCTAGATGCTCCTCCTCCTCCTCGTCATCATCCTTAAAAGCCTCATGCTCCTTATCATCGTCATCATCGTCATCATCAGTATCGTCTCCTCCATCGGCAAGATAGTTGACAGGATCCTCCTTAGGTTTCTCCTCTGAATCAGAGTCAGCAACATAGCTTAGTGATAGGGCTGTAGGTAAAGCATCATGTGGTAAAGGCTGATCCTTAATGGGTGCCTCAGCATCAAATGATGCCAAGTACTCTGGGTACTCAGGCTCAGGTACATTGTTTGGAGAAAGCAGTGCTTACTCTGGCTCTTTAGGGCCAGGCTCATAGTCTGGAGAAGGTGGGTGCTCAGGACCCGGTACGTAATCTGGAGATGGTGGTGCCAGCTATGGAGCCTGAAGAGCGGCCTCCACATATGGGTCTACTGTGTGCATGAGTAGTCCATCGTATTCGTAGACAACGACTTCGGGAGAACCTGCATCTGATGGCTCCTCATAATCACAAGATATTGATGTGCAGGTAACTGTCGATGAAAACATGACTGCTGAAACAATAAAAAAACTTGTATAAGTATATTATATAAGACCAGTATAGTAATATACGTAATATAATATAAACACATATATAGATCATGTAAGCATCTAGTATAACCAACTAATGAAACTCAATAGTGTATGTATATCCTGTGAAAACATTTGTATGATGCAATGTTTGAAAACGGTTATAGTCCAAGTAAAAACATTGGACATGGTTCTTTATAACCTTGGCTCTAGATACCAATCTGTAACACCCCAAAATAGGGTCGTAGCAGAATAAGGGGCTAAAAGTGTTACATCATAGATCAATAGCATAAGATATGAGAACGACCTCTATATGAGTCATTTAAAAATGATACATTGGATTTAATAAACTTGTTTATTACAAAAGCCTGAAGCTTAACTTGTTCATCCTTGAAAATGTAAAGATTTTAATACATAACAAATACTCTAAAATGTAATGCACTTAAATCTTTATAATAATGTGACTTCAAAATGATGACCACCAATGTATCATTGTTCTTGCCTTATTGACCTGGGAAAAACATGCTTTAAAACGTCAACATAAAGTTGGTAAATTCACAGGTTTAAGTAATGTATAAAGTAGGACCCTAGGATTTTCAAGTGTAAGACATGTAACACATACAATATCTCAAAATGTAATTACGAAAATGCAGTAAGCTCATGACACTAAAGCTACAACATATATGTATGCAAATTAATGCAAATAATGTACCCGTGTAGATGTTCAACTCGCAACATCCAAATTGTTCCGACATGGTATACATTCGTCGTTTTGGTACCTCCAAAACTAGTGAGCGCTACTCACCCGAACGGGGATGTCAATCCCAAATAGATCTATTCATAACATTCGCGCTTACAATCCAGTAATTAATAGTTCATGATTTATGGGCATAGTGGGTTATAGCTACTGTTGATAGAAATAATGCCTAAAAATAATATTTTTCACATCTTTACGTTTTGATAATCACAAAATATAAAAACGTTCAATGTAAAATTAAACGTAAACAAGTAC
>BQNB010052961.1:0-34076 GCA_026074375.1 Tanacetum coccineum
AAATTAAACTCAGGTGCAAATTACACGGGCCACAAAAAAAATAGTATTTTGAACATTACTTATTTAACAAAAAAAAAAATTTTTTTTATAACGTAATATCAATATTAAAAGAAGAGTAAAAAAAATATCTCATAAAACAAAGAGAGAAAAAACAAAAAAGAAAAAAAAACTAAAGAAAAAAGAAAAAAAAAAGAGTAAAGAGTGAAGAGGCATTAAGAGGCATCAAGACCCCCCATCCACATCTAGTTGGTTAAGATGTTGCAGCCTCTGACTGCGTCTGAACGAGAGAAAAAAAACAAACGCACTTAATGGGCCAAATGTCTGAACGCGTCTGAATGAGTCAGATTAAGAGGCTGTTAAGAGGCTCTTTTTAAAAAACAAACACCACCTAAGTTTGATAAAACATCAGTCTTGGGGAAACCGGCGTTACCATCACTAAGAAACCAATCAGTTGTTAGACAACCGAATGCGTTTAAATCTAAAAGGGCTCAAATGTCAAAACAACAGTTTGCCTCCCAAGTTGATGTGAATAAGAATTTGTCAAAACCAGTCACTCAACATTATTTGCCTAAGAAAACAGAATCCGCCTTTGCAAAACCTGATCACGTGATTGCATTTAGCTCATCTAGGAATAGTTCTAAGAACATGCCAAGATTTAGTTCAAATGACATGGTTCATAATCACTATCTAGATGAAGCTAGGAAAAAGACACAAGAAAGAGATAGGAACTCAAAAACTAGTGTGATGCCTTCTGCTAGATTTCAAAGCACTGCTGATGGAAGCAAACCAAAACCTAGGAGCAACAATCAAACATCTAGGAGTTTGCCTGTATCTAAGAGTAGTCGCGTTACGATAACGGCTGTGCCCAAAGCAGATCACTCTAAGAGTTCTAGTTCTTTTTCAGATTCCAAAAACTTTGTTTGTTCTACATGTCATAAGTGTGTCTTTAATGCAAATCATGATGCTTGTATAACAAAACTCCTGAAGGAAGTAAACTCACGTGCTAAGATTCAATCCCATAAGACCAGAAACAGTAACAAACCCGTAGATCAAAAGAGTCATACTCAAAAACATGGTAGGCAGATCTTCACAAGAGATAGGTTTTCTCCTAATAAGACTTCCGCTGTGTATGAGAAAACATCTTCTAGATCTGATCTTAGGTGGAAACCCACGGGTAGAATTTTCAAAACTGTTGGTCTTAGGTGGATTCCTACAGGAAAGACATTCGACTCTTGCACGGGCAAGGTTGACAGTGAACTCACACATGGTTCCAATGTAGATATCTCTAATATTCATGTATGCAAACAAACTCTGGATTTAAGTGCAGGTACATCACTCAATGGTCAAAAGCAACAAAGAATTGACTTAAGTGCAGGTGCATTATACAATGTAAAGCAGGAAAATCTCAGAGTGTGGTTGCTGAAAAAGCTGATATCTAAAAAACCATTATCACAGTGGATTCACAAATGATGAATTTACAATGACGTTTGATCACAACAGATCAAGCCTCGAACCTTAATGTCAAATGACGTTTGATCACAACAGATCAAGCCTCGAACCTTAATGTCAAATGACGTTTGATCACAACAGATCAAGCCTCGAACCTTAATGTCAAATGATGTTTGATCACAACAGATCAAGCCTCGAACCTTAATGTCAAATGACGTTTGATCACAACAGATCAAGCCTCGAACCTTAATGTCAAATGACGTTTGATCACAACAGATCAAGCCTCGAACCTTAATGTCAAATGATGTTTGAACAAAACGGTTCAAGCCTCGCACCACAATGTCAACAAAAGTCAAGCAGCTGAGACAGTAACAACGTCAAATGAGCTGGATTTGCTATTCGGTTATTTGTTCGACGAATAGTTCAATGGAGAAAAAACCAACAGATCCCCATACCTCCTACCACCAACAGTCCCACACCTTCCACCAAAAAAACCCTAAACCCAATAACCCCACCAAAATCACCCCCCAACACCCCAAACCCCGACAACAACAACATCGCACCCATCCAACTCCCCAACACCCACCAAATCCAAACCGCCAACGCCAGAACCCACAACACCAACCGCCCAAACTTTAATACTCCCATACTCCCGCCCACACCCTAACAAACCCCCATAATCGCCCAAACTCCAACCAACACCACCAACACCAACACCCCAACACAGACCACCACAAAAACTTAACCACACACCCAAACTACACCACCACAAACCAAACCACCCAATAACTACTACCCCCCGACGATACCCCAACTCCCCCACCACCCCAGACCACTAAAACCCCCAAAAAACCCAACACTCCCAAAATACACCACAACCCAAAAAACCCCACGCAAACTTAACTCAACCCAACAAACCCACCATCAACCTCACAACCACCCCACAACCACACAAACAACAACCACAAAACCAGACAACCACAACCCCACCCCACCACCCTGCACCAGACCCCAACCAACACAACCCTACACCACCTACCACAACAATACATAACCCACACCAAACCCACCAACAAAACAAACCCCCAAACCCTCACGAACCAACCCCTACCAACCCCCACCCACCCACACCAAACTCACCCAACTAATATAAATAACACAGCACCACAACTCATCCAACACAACCCACCAAACCAACAAACAACCAAGACATCACACGAACACCACAAACCGAACCAACACGCCAAACACCCGCCCCCACCAAACCCAACAACCCTAACCACCAGCAAAAACCACAACACCCCCACACCCCCTCCCCAAACACCTCAAAACAGACCTCCACCCACACCAAAAACAAATATCCCCTCACCCCCCCAAAAAACCACCTCCAACGATACTCCCGTTTCAACGGCAAACCGCACGATCCAAAACACCAAAAACCAACGAACAACACCCACAGACCACAACCCCTAAATACAGAAACCAAAAAACACACCAACCACCACCACGACCTCACTCCAAACCTACACCTTATACCTACCCTCAACAAACCACCCACTCACAAAACCAAGCACCCAACCCCACAAAACCCCCCCACCATATACCACACGCGCCCACCACCCCACACAACACACACACAAATACCCAAACAAAACTCACGACCGAAAAAAACCCCATCCAACTACCAAACACACCTCCCACCACCAACCCCAACACAACGCCCACAACACAACTCCCTATCCCCCCACCAACCCCTACCCCCCCACCCCAACCCCTCTTACAACCGCCACCCAACTAACGAAACAACCACAACCACTCCAAATCCCCGAACCGCATATCCCACACCCCCAGACCCCCTTCCAAAAACAAACCGACTACCGCCAACACCACACAATACTCTACGACTACCACCTACCTAACCAACCACACTATATCACCCAAAAATTACCCAAGCCCCACCACACCTACCGCCCTATAACCCCTAACTTAATTCTAACGCCCCCACCATACACAATTACACCCGAGTCAACACACCACTCATCCATAAACACCCATACACAGCCTAACTACTACTCCCCCCCCACATCCCACAATAACATCGCCCACACCAGGGGGGGGTCCTAGCATCAAACAGAACAACCACCCCCCCCACCCAACCCCAACAACAAGCAACACAATATAAACAACAGCACCCACCCCAAAATCCACCCGACAAACCTCTACCACCACCATACGCCCTACAAAAAACCCTACTTCCATCACCCTCACCTCCCCCCCCCAAACCTACCATCGCCACCACCCCATCACTCCCCGTAGCCCCCCTCCCCTAAACCACCCTCCCACCCTACAACACTCACCTACGCCCAACCACCAAATACCCAGAAAACTCCCGCCAAAAAACCTTCACCCAACATTCCAAACCAACCACAACACCTCCCTCTCCAAAGGCCTACAAACATCACCCACAACCACCCGCCCACCAAGAACAAAACCACCAACCCACCCCAAAACCACGTACCACTAATCATGAAACCCCTCTACCCATAACTTACACAATCCCACCCACCCCACTCCTCCACCATTCGACCACCTCTCCAACAAGACACCCCCAACAAAAACCTACACCATTACCACTCACCAGAGAATGCCCAAAACTCACCCAACTCACCCCAACTTCCACCAAACGCCACACCCCACCACGACCTCAACTAAACACCCTCCACCCCACGGCCCACACCCACTCACAACCCCCCATTCCCCCACAGAAACAGCGCCAAAATCACCTATCAATCACAACCACCCCCCAAACCTACAGACCTAAACACCCATCCACCAACCCCGACCCGTCAAACACACCCACCCTAACTAATCCCCCCACCCACCACCTCACTCCCCACCCCACACCACAAACGCCACCCCATCCAACACCATACTCCTCCCCCATTCCCAACACCACCCACCACACCCCAACCCCATCATACCAAACCCATCCTAATCAACCCAAAAACACTATCCCAACAGAAAACCACTCCAACAACTTAACCTTTCCGATCACCACCCTCTGAAACCCTTCTACCCCCGAACATAACACTAACTCCAACACCATTCACGTAACCCTCCCAACAACCACATCAACCAATCCCCCAACATAACTTCACCAACGACCGTCACCTACCCGTCTAGCCAACACCACCAACACTCAAACCAAACCACAGACTACACCCCCCCACCCCCCCAGTACCTAAACCCTGCTTAACCCCACCTCCGCACCCAAACTCTCAAACCACCCTACTAACATACCCCTCAAACCCACCCCAACCGGCACAACCACCCCCCAATACCTAACCTCCAACCGCAACCAACAACCCCAAACCACACTCGACGACCGCTTCACCCCCACAACCCCATCACCCAACCTCCACACTCCCCCACACCCCAACGCCCCCCCACAAACACCACACAACATCCACCCCCATCCAACCATATAAACATCCCCCCCCACAACCAAGTACCACATCATACCACCGAACCATCCCCAAACCCCCAACAGCAAAAGCAACAAACCTCACCACCTACACCACCACAACACCACTCTAGCGCCCTCCGACCAAACCCACACACCAAACCACCACCCCTCCCAACACTACCAACCACACTTCCACATACTCACAAACTCACCAACCACAACAAACCGGCACCCACGAACAACTATACCATACACCCACACCCCACCAAAAGCCCCCCCAACCCAAACCAATCACTCGACCAACCTCACCCCACACCCCCAATCTCCCCTCTCATGCCCAACAATCAGAATTTAACCCGACCACCCCCCCAAGACCCACCACTCATAGACACAAACAACCACCATAGCCCCCACCCCACGACCCGAATCAACTAACTCTCACTCAAACCCCGCCAAATACACAAAAAAATCCACCAGACAGCACCTCAACCCTCCACAGAACCAACCAAATCCCGACCACAACACATACACGATTCATACACCTCAAAATACAAACGACAAATCTCAAAATCCCTAACCCCCCGCCCACCTTATCTAAATACTCAAAACAATAAAAGACTTCATCCACCATAAAAAAAAAAACACCCAAAACATCCAAAGCACAAACCGCCTCCCTATCATAAAACCACCCAAATCCACACTCCCCATAATATAAATACAAACCAAAGACATAAACGACCACACCCAAACCACACGCCCCCGAACCACTACCCAACCCCACATACACCAGAGCCACCACCACAACACTCAATCAATCCACCCCTTAGCACCAAACAATCCAAATAAAACAACAAACAACACCTACCCCCAACATACAATCCCGCAATCAAACCACCATACCCAACAACCAACCCAACATAACCACCACCATCAATTGAGTTTCCCAACAACATAACACACCATCCCAACCAACTAACCTTCAAACCCCAAACCAACCACCACCAACATTCCCCCGGAGCCTTAACCCGCCGAACGCACCAAAACCTCGCAACGCACTACACGCTCACTCCCAACTCCACCTCCCACTATTACCCACTCCCCCAAGTCTCCAAAGTCCACCACCCCCCACTACCAATACTCCAACCACAACAACAAACCCTACTATCACCACAACAAACACCCATCCTCCCACACCCAACCATTGTGCCACACAACAATAACCAACACCAAACCCAACAAACCTGACCCCCAACCCCCGCATACTCCACTACCAAACACCCACGACCACCACCGAAGACAATACACCACCCTAACCAACACCACAAACCTACCCATAAACCGCCCACCTTACCCCACACAGAGAACCACCACCACACCACGAACCAACGATAACATAACAACCCCCCCATAAACAAACACCAAAACCCACCACCCCCCCCACTCCAATAATCCACCAAATAAAACCACCCAACCCACCCAAAGACCCACCAACCTAAACCCACGCCTCAAACAGCAAAGAACAACAAATACAATAACCCAACCCGCAAACCGCATCCCCACCCCCCACCACACACACAAATCAGAAAACACCTCCACCCCCCACCCCAACAACCATTCCTTAACCGCACATGCACCACACCAAACCTCCTCACCACATCCACCTACCCGCCACTACACCTAACAAACCCACCACCCTCTAACCTACCACCCCCCAAAACTTCTCCAAAAAACCCCCACCCCCCAGATGTACCCAAACCGACCAACAACTATTCCCCAAATCCCTCTACACACAAAACACTACCCATTTTCAAAACGACACATACCCCGACACAACAGCCACCCACCCTATAACCCACCCCACCGCCACCAAAAAAAACAAAAAAACCCATCACACTAAGCACACACAAACCCCCACTAACCCCACCACCACAACTAAAAAACACAACTACACAACACCCCAACAAAACCCACCACAAAAAACAACCCAACCAATCCCACTAAAAATACCCCCACACATTCAACGTACACTATCTCGCACCCTCCAACACACCCCCTACCATCAACCCTCCACCTACACAAACAATAAACACATAACCCCTCCCCCCACCAGCAATCCCCCCACTAACTCAACTCCAACGAACACCCTAACCACCTCACCCCACACCCCCCAATACAACCCAAAACCCACCTTCACCAATACACGGTACCACAAACGAGACAAAACAACACCCCAATCACCCTCAACCTTCAAACCAAACACCTAAATCCAACCACACCATCCCCACCATTAACCAAATCTCACACCACACCACACCCAGCCATACGGGTCGGACATAGAACCCACACACCCGCCCTTGCATCCCCCACCCCACCATAAACCCAAACTACCCCATACAAACACACACCACACATAGCCAACACGACCCCCCATATCTACATTACCAACGAAAAACCCCAACCGACAAAAAGTCAAACCTCGACCTACCCGATTTCCTTCCCCACACACACCACACACATTCCACCTTATACCCCTAACAACCCTCCAACCACCAAGCACCACTCCAAAATACCCACACCGCCCTACACCTTACCTCCTCCACCTCACGCCCTAAACAAGCCCACCTAGGACCTGTACCATCAGCCCTCCAACCTACACACCTCCCCCCACGTCCAAACTCCCGTAGCATACAACACACCAGAACAACCCACACACCAACATCCCCTAAACCACCCCACAATGCAACCGCACTCTCAACACCACCACAACGAAACCTACAAAAAACCCTCCCTCCACAAGAAAAACCCACACCTAACCAACGAACCGCACCCCCATTACAAACCACGCCCAGCCAAACCAAGCACGATAAACCGCAACCTCTAACCAACCAATTACCAAAATCCCAATCGCCCTTTTCCACCCCCCCGATTACCTAACCACAAACGCAACAACACCCACAACAAAACTTCCAAGTCCAACACAGCTCCAACCACACCCCCTAACAACCAAAATAAACGCGACAGATATACCATCCTCACCCAAATAACACCCCCACAACCTGAACCCGAAATAACAGACTCCACCCCCTACAAACTCAAAACCACCCAATTGCTCACCACACATAACAACAAACACAAAACACCAATCCTACTCCCCTAACAAGCTCCATCCGGGACACCCCCGAAAAAAACCACATTAACCTAAATCAAACCCAAGCCCACACAAGAAATACAAACCCCCACCCGAACCCTCTACATGGCACCCAATACCAACCCAACCACCCCCCCAAACAACCACACCCAAAACATTTCCACCAAACCACCCACAAGTCAACAACACCAACAACAAAACTACTTACAACTCACCTCACCCACACTCCAGACCCCCCCACCCATAAAACCCCTACCGACACCACACTCCACATACCAACCCACCCCAACACCACCAACCCTAATTTCCCCCTCCAAAAACCACCACCTCACCACAACAAACCCAACCCCACACCCTAAAAACCACCCACCCACAAACCACCCAACAACCACATGGGCTTTACCCCCCACCCAAATCCGCAACCACCCCACCAAAAAACCCATTCCCAACCATCAATACCAAACACCCCCCAACGAACCCCCCCACCACACCCCACCACCACCCGCTACCCACCAACGCACAACCCAACCAAAAATAAAGACCCAACCAACCCCAACACACTTTACCACCCCCACCCCCCACAACCCCAAACCCCAAGTCCAGACTACCAACACATCACATTATAAACACCCCAACCACCACCACCACGAAACCTCGACACACCCCCCAACCGACCTTGCCACAAACCAAACTACTCCAGACCAACCACGCCAAAAAACTCACTCCCTGATGTTCACTACCACGGAAACAATCAAAAATACTAACACAAAACCAAGATATGAACATCGCCGGCCAAAAAAATCGCAAACGCTCCCCCCACACCACAAAAACCCAACCAATCCCTCACCACCAACCACCCCACTCTACCCCCACACCCCCACCCACCATACCAGGAACCCTCCCTCCCCAAAAACCCCAACACCCACAACAGACACCTACACCCCGCATCCCCCACCACAACTCATACACGCGATACCCCCACACAACCACCTCAACCCACCGCCAACCCGAACCACACAACCCCCCCCACAGACGAGCTCAAAACCCCCAACTCCACCAGCCCCCAACCCCCCAAAATCTACGTACACCACAAAACCCACCTACACTCTGTCCAACGCACCACCCATCATTACTACCCACTCCAACCCACCGCCGCCCACCACCATAAAACACATTCACACCCCACCCGACCCAAGCCCCCACCCAAATGTAAACCAGAATCAAAGGAAACCACCCCCCCACTCCACCCACATCCTAAACACAAAACCCTCACACCGGACCTACGAAACAAACCCAGCACCCCAAACCACCACAATTCCTATCCAAAACCGGCAGCGATACACCCACAACCCCAACCACATCACCCCATACCACATCCCCCTCACCCAACCACAACCACCCCTCCAAACCACTCCCAACCTTCTCAACCCATCACAGCCCAAACACGACAACACAAAAATCCAAACACCATCCACACCACCTACGACCCCTACAGACCACAACCCCCACCAAACTGTCCAACCACAAAACCCCCACTTACGCTCCTCACCCTGAACTCCTTCACCAATCACCCACTCCAAAAACATAACCCTACCTAGCCCACGCCAAAACATACCTCCCACACACAACCCCACACATCCACCCTCCCAAAAAACCCCCCCTCTAACCATCCCCACCCACCAAACACAGCACCCCCAACCCACACAACCTCCAACCATCATCACTCAAAATCTCGCGGGGGTACACTAACCTACCTCTCCCACTAGTCCCACACACCACCCCCCCCTACACAAAATATAACAACCAATACACTGCTACCACCTAACTACTACTATAAAGCCAAATACAACCCCACCATTACAAAATACCACCTCCATACGCAACCACAGATAAACCCCCATCCCCACCACCAACCCACCACAGACCTACCCCCATCGCCCACACCACAACACAACTACCTACATAACCCACTACAGTACCCCCCACATCAAAACCCCCGCTCACACCACCCCGACCACACCACAGCATCACCTCCGTCCCCCACCACACACTAAACCACACCCAAAACCAAAACAACTCACACCTCCCTCCCAACCTACACTGCTAAAACCCCCACCCAACCCCCAAAACGTACGAGACCCGCCCAACCCCCAATCCACAAAAACCCCCCAACCTACACACACTCACCATACACTCCTAACGCGTTCAACCCAAACACACTCTAACCCAACCAATCCAATACCCAACACAACAACAAATTCACAAACCCCACCTCTACGCACCCCCGACCAACACCCCTTCTCACTGCCGACAGCCAAATGCCCCCCAAACCCCCCACACACCCCCCACCCCCTCTCAACCAACCTGCCAAATCAGCCACCCCACATACACCACCCCAACCCAAACAAACACCAACCCCAACCCCTATCTTCGGCTACTGATTCGCCCTCCTTATGTGCCGCACGCCGAACCTCAACCGCGTACTAGATCTTTTATTTACGCTTCCAACACCTAATGTATAGTTCCTCCAAGACATAAAGTGCGTCTATCAAGCCCAACATGAAGCTTGGTATACCCAACACCTAAAGGCCGTAAAATTCACGTGCTACGACCTCAAACCCCTCAGACTAGACACAGTAACAAACCCCTAGATCCCAAGAGTCATACTCAGAACCTGGTCAGCAGATCTTTACAAGACAAGGTTTTTTCTCTAATACGACTTTCGATGTGTATGAGACAAACAGCCCCTAGATCTGATCCTTAGAATGGAAACCCAACGTAGAATTTTAAAATCTGTTGGTCATATGGTTGAAACAAAACAAAAAAAAAAATAAGCAAAAAGATTCCTATGGAAAGTTATCGACTCTTGCACAAGAAAGGTTGACAGTGAACCACCACAGTGGTTCAAATGTAATAACCCCATATATTCCAGAAGCAAACAAACTCTGGATGTAAGTGCATGTACATCAATCAATGTTCAGAAGGAATAAAGTCTTGATTTAAGTGCAGGTACCTTATGTAATGTCAACAAGGAAAATCTTAGAGTATGGTTGCTGAAAAGGATAATATCTCAGACACCATTGTCAAAGTGGATTCACATATGATGATACAGAAAAACAGTACTTTGATCACTATAGATCAATGCCACGAACCTCAATGTCAAAATGACGTTTGAACAAAACGGTTCAAGCCTCGCACCACAATGTCAACAGAAGTTCAACATGCCAGCTGAGACAGTAAAGACTCAAATGACTGGAGAGCAATCGTCCTTGTTCGTGAATATTTTCAAAAGGAGAAAATCAAGTGTTTTAAAAGTCTTCCACTGTCACTACTACTGATGCATCAAATAAACGTCAACAACAACCTGATTCAACTTCATCCACTTGAACTCTAGCTATAACTGTCACTGCTAATGGAAACTTCAATTTGTAAATATTTTTATTATCTCTTTATTTTGATTTATAAATATTTTTGAAAAAAGAAAATACAAAAATATATAACCAACAAAAAGAAAATAGAAAAATATAAAACCTAGAAAAACAAAATATAAAATCAGAAAAATTTCAAAAATACCAAAAAGAATCTTCTCGACATGTCTCTTGGAATCGATAACATTTACGTACCTAGAAATGTTGATTAACATCGACATGGGCGTGTAAATGAAGTCGAACAGGATTTCAAATCTTTCAAAACATGTCATTTCTAACATTTTCATAATGACTTATGTATAATTTCATGCATAACTCGTCCCGAATGTAAAGGTAGTGTACGCTCAGTGCTCTACATCTAAAATAGAAGAGAAGTCTTCTATCATGTGTTTTAAAAATCGTTGAACACAATTTTTCAAAAAGAACTTTCAATGTCAAATTTTCTACAATATAATTTGTGGTATTTTTTCCATAAAAAGTAGTATTTGTTAAAATTGTGTGTTCAACACTCCCTTCCTCGAATAAGTTTCAAAGAATTGTAGTACGTAACATGTCATTTTATGAGAATCAATTTCTGAGGGGAGCTTTTTAAAAACAAAGCCTTTTAATGTGTTGGGTACATCTCATAAATGTCAATTTTATGTATCCAAACATATTTTGTGAAATTAAAATGTGGAAACTTATAATGTCAATTGTTAATATACATTGTTCACTAAGGCATCTCACTCCATCTTCAATATTTTGTGGTGTCATATCAATTTTTCATTCCAATGTCAAGTTTTAATAAATATTGGTATCCTACATATACTGTTGAAGAGGAGCTATCAGAATCTGAATTCATGCAATATTGTAGTATAATTTTTCTCCCCATAGAATTTTTCATGTAAAATTTTAATCAATTGGTATTTCAAATACTAAGTGTTTTATTATTTAAAATAAGGGGAGAAAATATGATATAGAAGAATGTGATCTTTAAGACTCTAAGTGCAACTCTTTCCTTCATGTGCTAAATAATTTCGAATCTCGAAGCACAATGTGTAGGGGGAGTATTTGAAAATAACAATGTCAGAAAATGACTTTAATGGTTCGATCTCAACCCAACAACCTCCTAATTCACGACGATTCTGAGTCATATAGTGTTAGGTTAGGTAATAAGTCCTACGATTTGCCCAAACCCAAAAAAACCGAGGGATCTACCAAGACACTTCATAAGTTAGAAATAGCAGTCCTTAGGTATGAATGGAGAAGAATGTGTATAAGGGAAAAATGCCGACTAAGATTTGAGCTACCAGCTGAACAATCACAACATGTGTTAGATACTTGACGTCTTGGTTAACATTGAAGGGGTTAAAGAATGAAAAAGAAATGTATGGAAAAAGGGAAAAGAAGAAGCCCTCCACCACAACTTAGGCAGAAGTTTGATTGGGGTCAAAAACATAATCTATGGAAAATCACAAAGATGATGTTGATATTGAAGACGACATCATGGACCAGTGAGCTAGCAACAACTTCCACCCATACGGGTTTTCTCTCAAAAGAAACTTGTCTCATTGTCACAGGAGATACACACGATATAATCTATTTGACATCTCCTCCGAGATTGTTGATATTGAATAGGAGGCTGCTGCAGCCTCCGATTACTAAAACCAAAAGTGCACAAATCGAGTCTAGAGCCAAGAAGAGATCAAATTATAAATCTCATTAGGACACAATGTCAAAATACACTTGTTGAACACCATAAAGTTCACAAGTTGTAACAAAGAGTCTTACGCATTATCCTTGAGATCTTGCCAGAACATCCGAGTGATACTTAAGTATTCACAGTAAAGATGGAAATCCTGCTTGAGCCAACATCAAACAAGCTCTTGGTAGGTGACTTGCAAGATTCTATATGAATCGAGCTTGTGATAACTGGATATCAATTTTGGTCCAGTAAATGAATTGACGACTTAATCAAAAAATAAGTAAACTATCTGATTCACTCTTTACCAGTGTTTGTCTGCTTTGAGACGTTTCGGTAATGGAAACTAGGAAAGCATGGGAATCTAATACATCTGAGTTAGAAAGATCCCTACCTTTTGAGATGGGGGGGGGAAACCCTGTTCAAGGAGATTCTTTGAATCTACCTGATCACCGTATAGTATTTAATACTATAAAACGGAAACCTGAGTTAATCAACCGAACTCAAATGAATGACCAAGCCATATTCATACTTTTATAGCTAACTGTATTATTTCAGGATAAGCTGACGTGTTGCAGTCTCCTTCCAGTGAATCGTATCATAACCACATCTCATACCAAAGCTTTCAAAGTCAATCGTTCACATCAGATAGTTGAGTCTAAACTTCCCTATGAGCCTCAAAGTCCCAATAAAGATAGTACGATTTATAGGAAGAATGTTAGACTTATATCACGATATGTCAAACAAGAACGAACAAGTATGAGCATGTTGGTCAAGAGCACAATTGATCAAGAAAGTCCCAATCAGATGATACATTTCAAGGATATATCCAGATAACGATCTCAAGTACTCAAAGACAAAAGATAAGGCTTCAAAAACAAGATCACAAAGCATGAATGTATCAAAGCCTACAACCACAAGTAACAAGACCAACACAGCAAAGCATAAACCAAAAAGTCATATCTTCAACTCATCGGGTACGGAGGAGTCTTGAAGAAAGATTCCTCAACATTGGGGGAGATTGTGTACCCTAATTATAAAAGTCAACGAGAATGTATCCATCTTACAAAGTCCAAACAGGTTCATGTAATGTAATAGGCTAGTCGGTTCACGGGCTTGGTTTGTAAGTCTAATATTGGTCCGTGTTTTGGCTCAAAGCCAAGATATCCTACCCGGCCATGTAGAAGCCCAATATACGCCTACTAGTTGAGCAGGGGTATAAAAGGACCCTCTCCCACATGGAGAGGGTGTTGTTTTCATTTGCCTATTTATGTGTATGTGTAAAACCTCCCATCCCACTCTTTCATCTTTAATCTAATCTTCTATCTTTTCCTTCTCTCTTTTCTCTTTTCTATTTTTGCTTATTGGTATGGCTTATCTTGTGTTTGGATAGCTTATTATCTTGGGATAACAAATTATTTTCTTTTCCTACTAAATCCTGGGTGGGATTTAGAGAAGCAAGGAAACTGAAACAAGGAGCACTCTATTTGTACGTGGGCAATGGTGTTCGTGCACAAGTAGAAGCTATTGGAAGTTATGACTTAGTTTTGCCTAATGGCCTTGTGATTTGTTTAGACAATTGTCATTATGCACCTTCTATAACTAGAGGTGTTGTTTCAGTTCACCGTTTGGTAGAAAATGGATTTGTCTAGTGTTTTACAGATTTTGGAATTTCAGTTTCTAAGAACAATGTGTTTTATTTTAATGCTATTCCCAGTAATGGTATTTATGAAATTGATATGCATGATCTTGTACCAAATGTTAATTCTATTTATAATGTTAGCACTAAAAGAGCCAAACATAATTTGGACTCTACTTATCTATGGCACTGCCGTCTTGCTCATATAAGTAAGAAACGTATTGAAAAGCTGCAACAAGAAGGGCTTTTAAAATCAACAGATGATGAGTCATTTGATCAATGTGTATCTTGTTTATCAGGTAAGATGACAAGGAAATCATTTCCACATCATCCCGAAAGGGCGACTGATCTTCTTGGAATAATACATACTGATGTGTGTGGTCCACTTAGACATGTGTCAAGACAAGGTGCTAGCTACTTCATTACATTCACAGATGATTATAGTCGTTATGGTTATGTTTATCTTCTTAAACATAAACATGAGGTCTTTGAAACGTTCAAAGTGTTTAAAAATGAAGTGGAAAATCAACTCGGGAAAATAGTTAAGGCTCTTCAATCAGATCGGGGTGGCGAATACATAAGCCAAGAGTTTAAAGATTATCTTAAAGCTTGTGGAATTGTCCAACAGCTTACTCCTCCTTACACACCACAACATAATGGGGTATCTGAAAGGAGAAATCGTACTTTGTTAGACATGGTTCGATCTATGATGAATCTTACAACTCTGCCGTTATCCTTTTGGGATTATGCTCTAGAGTCTGCAACATGCATTCTCAATATGGTTCCAACCAAGAAGGTTGATAAGACTCCATATGAATTATGGTATGGAAAAGTTCCTAATCTGTCTTACTTAAAGGTCTGGGGATGTGAGGCGCTTGTGAAGCGGGATACGCCTGACAAACTCCAACAAAGATCTGTTAAGTGTATCTTTATAGGATACCCAAAGGAAACAATGGGTTACTATTTTTACTTCCCACCTGAAAACAAAATAGTTGTTGCGAGGTATGCTGAGTTCTTTGAGAAAAATCTCATAACTCAAGAAGTCAGTGGGAGGGCCATGGATCTTGAAGAAATTCAAGATGAAGATACATCACCTTCTGAATGCGGAAATACAATCCATGATGGACAATATGGTATGGGTCCTGGTCGATCTTCCTCCTAGCTGTAAGACTGTTAGGAGTAAGTGGATTTAAAAAAAAAGACTGACATGGATGGTATTGTACACACCTATAAAGCTTGTCTTGTAGCAAAGGGTTATACTCAACTCTACGGGGTTGATTATGAAGAAACGTTCTCACCCGTGACATTAGAGCTATTAGGATTCTCATATCTATAGCGGCATACTATGATTATGAGATATGGCAAATGGACATAAAAACAACCTTCTTAAATGGTTATCTTGATTAAGACATTTATATGGTGCAACCTGAAGGTTTTGTTGATCCTAATCATCCCAAAAAAGTATGCAAGCTTCAAAGATTCATTTATGGTCTTAAGCAAGCATCAAGAAGCTGGAATAAAAGTTTTGATGAGGAAATCAAAAGGTTTGGATTTGCTCAAAATCTTGATGAGCCATGTGTATATCAAAAGGCTAGTGGGAGTAATGTTATATTCCTCATCTTATATGTTGATGACATAATCATCATGGGAAATCACATTCTAAGTTTACAAAGTGTAAAAGATTATCTTGGAAAGTGTTTTGCTATGAAGGATTTGAGGGAAACAACATTTATTCTTGGAATCAAAATCTACAGAGATATGTCAAAGCAATTGATTGGACTTGGTCAAAATGCTTACATGGATAAGATCTTAAAGAGATAAAAAATGAATAATTCCAAATGTGGTCATATCTCCGTGCAAGAAAGACTTGACTTGAACAAAACACAAGGTGCTTCAACACCTAAAGAGGTGAAGCGTATGCAAAATGTACCTTATGCTTTGGCTGTGGGTTCCATTATGTATGCAGTAAGATGCACTGGACCTGATGTTGCGTTCGTGCAAAATATAACAAGCCGGTTTTAACAGAATCCTGGTGGTGAAAGTCACTGGACTGCTGTGAAAAATATTCTTAAGTATTTAAGAAATATTAAAGATATGTTCTTGGTTTATGATGGAAATCCGGAAGCTGAACTTCGAGTTGATTGCTATTGCAATGCTGGATTTGAGATCGATATAGATGATATGAAATCTCTGACAGGATACGTTTCATTTTGAACGGAAGCGCAGTAGACTAGAAAAGCTCCAAGTAAAGTACTACTGCAAGCCAGCTATAGCTGCTTCAGAAGCAGAGATGAAAGCTGTTTGGATTAGGAAGTTTATTTCAGGGCTTGGTATAGTACCAACAATAAACGAACCAATTAAGATGTTTTGCGACAATTCAGCCGCACTTCTTTTCGCCAACGAACTGGGGGTTCAGATGGGAGCTAGACACTACCATTGAAATAAGATTCCTTAAAGTTCACACAAATGACAATCTGGCTGATCTTTTTACAAAGGCTTTACCTAAAAGAAAGCTTACTAAACATGTTAGGAGCATGGGACTTCGTTTAGCTAGTTGTTTAATGTAGATCTGTGTTTAGTATTTGGATAAGGGATGTTTGAACAATTTATTTTATGATAATGATACTTGGTATTTTTGTTATTTTTATCTTAAATTGTGTCCTATATTTGCATGTTTAAATCCGTGAATAATAATAGTTATTATTCTAAATTAATCCGTTGTCAATTAACAATATGAGAATATTGTTAAATTAAGACAATTCTAAGTGATTGATGATATTGTTGATATTAAAGATGTGTCCACCAAACTCAGATGATATTCATAAGATGAATATTGGATTTCCCCAACACAAGGATATTACTTTATGGATCGTCGTCATCAAGTAAACCTTATAAGTGATTTTATTATAACATTCCTAGTGACTTGAGTTGCAAGTAAGTCTTGCATTATGTGGATAATCTGTCCTTGATCTAGTCAAGTTTATCTGGAAATATGGATAATAATAAGGGCTATTTATAGAAGGATGTTGAAGCATGAGGATAGGCACTTGTAGTCAATATAGAATTTGTTTCTTCAAATGTTGAAGAATGATGCCATTGGGCCCCTCGTAGGATTTTTTCAGATGTGTGTTACGCCGTTACCGAAATATGTAGATATGTCGATTGATTTGATAATCTGATTAGTTACATATACTGTGTACGTAATGCGTTAAATCATGGGGAATGTCATTGTTCATATCCATTTTTAACTCGATTCGGAAACAAAGGGATTGAAAATTCATTATATATGTGTGTGCCATGGTGGGAGAACCTACTCGGAGGTTCCTAGGAGAGGAGTACAGAAGATCTCGCAGATCAAGGCATAGAATAAAGTGCTCGTGATCGTTTCAACAAAGCTATGTAGAGATAAAAAGGAGAAACCCTTATAGAGTTGCAGTGTGGGGGTGAGTGTGAGTATTTCCTGTTAACGTGTCGCCTATGGTAAAGGTTGTGGTACAGCTTTGAGAAGGAAAAGGAAATTTAGCACTAGGTTCGTTGGACCTCTTTGAGATATGAGGGAAGGTCCAGTCGCCTATAGACTTAGACTACTAAGCGTGATGATGTTCATGACACGTTCCACGTGTGACTTCAGAAGTGTTGGCTGACCAACACTTACAGATACCTTTGAATGAGCTCCAAGTTGATGCCAGAGATGAACTTTTTATGGAAAAAACTCGTGGAAATCTTAGAGCCCCCCCACTTTCATATAATGACGTGTTGCTAGACGCTTACCAATTTTATTATATAATTTTTAAATGTCCAAGTGGGGTGCTGTTGGAATATAAACAAATATTAAAATTTATATGTCCGGGCGGGAATTATTTGAGCCTAAGGGGACGCACACGTTAATATGTAGAACAATGTATTTAATATATTAATGTAATATATTAATTAGTGTTTAAACAAACGATCGTTAAAAGTTTAACAAGAATAAATATTAGTCGTTAATAGTTAAAGGACTAATATGCAAAATCGGGAAAAGGAAAAGATTTGGTTTGTCCCCTCTTTCCTAGCCGGCCGAATATCTCCTTCCATATGGAAGGAGATTGCTTGCTTTTTCACCAAGATTGTAAGGGCTATAAAAGGAGGTCTTAGGGTGTTTTGTAAATCATAACTTGAAACCTAAAAAACCCTAAATCTCTCCCTTGTCTTTCTTTGTGTTCGACCGGCCCCAAACCCACAAAAGGGTTTTGTTTTTCCTCCTCCTTGTCGTGTGGTCAAACAAACAACCCTTTAGGGTTTTTGTTTTGTGACTTAATCCGAAGAAGGTGTTTCGTGTGTTGATCGATTCAAAGACGAAGAGATCGTTTGGTTAAACACTATTAGTACTAGCATACACATTGTTTGCTAAGAATGTATTGTGTGTGAATACTTAGAGAGATCATTCTTCTGAAGACGGTGTTACGTATAGTATTATACACACGCATATATTGAAGACGGTGTTACGTTTATTGATATAAGCAGTCTAACGTTCCTTGCTAAAGGTATATATCTATCTCTTGTTAATTACATAATTCTATACGTGTTTGATCTTTCCGCTGCGTACTCGTAATATGTTTACTTGTTAATTAGATCAAAATCCCAACAATAACATCATGTCTAACTAGTCTTTTTGTAATTGAAACAATGATCTAAAAAGCAATTTCGGGTTCTGGATGAGCTTAAAAAACATAGCATCTTTCAAGTGACTTTTTAATGTATAATTGGCCTTTTTCAGTTGAACTCATATCTCCAAGCATGTCAAAAACATGTGTGATGACGTATACTAGGTGTACCAAGCCTCTGGGCTTGGGCCACACTATCACTCGGCCTTTTGGGCTAAACTTGACAATAACGGGCCATAGTAAAACCCGATCTCGCGTGGGCCTCGGCCCTGAACCTAGCGATCCGTCCACGGATCCAGTTATAGACAATCCGTCCGCGGATCCACCTATAGGAACGATCCGTCCGCGGAAAACATCTACGTCCGTTCAACATGATTGTTGCGGATCCTTGCCCGACAAGGGACCCACTCCGGCCACTACTAAAGTAACCGAAATACTAGGAAACCCAAGTACTAGACACCTATAAATAGGGATCACAATACATCCCAAAAGGTACACATCTCTTATTCTATCTGACATATACTCTGACAACATGAATACTTACTCTCACACCGGAGTCTAATCCTGGGGTCCGTTCCCACGGTAAGGCTAACAGTTTACTTTCAATTGTGCAGAAAATCATATCATTTCTCTTGCTCTAGTACAAAATCAAGCACTCAAGTTGTTTGGAGTCTTGGCCCGACAAAGGACTTCAACACCTTGCCAAACCCGACGAACTTTGTACTAACAAGTGGCGCCATCCGTGGGACGCTTACGCAACCACGATTCTCTAAAAACTCACCATGAGCACTCACGAACAACAAATAACAAACAATCCCACGTCCGTCGTGAGGAACACAGGGGGAAGAAGTGGCCCCAGTGTCTTAGAGAAACCTATTGTCCTGACTGAGGTTCTTAGGGAAATGTGCGACAAAAATTATCACCAACTCTTACCGCTCATCGCCGAAAAGATGCAAAAAGAAAAAGAGCAGAAAGACAAACTCAACGCAGTGAAAGCATGACTGATCTATGGCGAAGAGTCCGGAATTAAGATAAGAAGCCGTGAAGAATCGCACTACTCTGAATCCAAGACACCAACCGCCCGAACAGAACCCAAAAGAAGGCACGGAGATAGGTATTCCCGAAGCCCATCACCACACACCAGTGTTTTCAAAAGCTTAAGAAGTACAGATCCCCTTCACTGCGGCCCCGGCCACGGAAGGAAGGAGGCGTGTTTAATGGGTTGGGAAGAAAGGAGCCAGCTACATCCGCACGTTCTGATAGTCGTCAACGGAGTTCCAAAGCAAAAAGAACTGAAGTAGAAGCAAGAAGGCGTCAACAAAAGGGAACACCATCCCGTACGACTAGCCAATATTCAGAGAGTGAAGATAGTGAAGGGGGTCACTGGAAATCTAAATCAAGAAGACATAGATCGAGCACCTATGAAGACGATCTCACCCAGCCTTGGACATGTGAGGAAAGAAACCCTTTCACATCTCGGATCCAGCATTTTAGTCTCCCAAGGACTAGGATGCCTAGCCATGTCAAAACATACGATGGAAGTGGAGATCCGGAGGATCACTTAAAGCTATTTCAATCGGCCGCAAAAACTGAAGGCTGGGCAATGCCGACATGGTGCCACATGTTCAACTCAACCCTCACTGGGAATGCTAGAGTTTGGTTTGACAAGCTACCGAAAGAGTCAATCGATAGCTATGAAGATCTAAGAACAACGTTTAGGGAGAACTATCTTCAGCAAACAAAGCACATCAAGGTCTCGTGGAAGATCACATCAATCAATGCAAAAGACGAAGAATCTACGGAGACTTCATGGAAAGATACATAGGCAAAGTCCCTGGACAAGTAGACGAGAGCTCCGGAATGCATGAGAATCTCCGGGTTTATGCACGGAATAACCCACCCTGGGTTAATCAAGCGTCTATATGAAAGAATTCCGAGGTCTATGGACGAAATGTATAGAATGACTACGTCTTTCCTACAAGGGGAGGGAAGTTGCCCACCCCGTCCCCCCCCCCACTGCCAGAAGAAAAGCATCTTCATCATGAGGAAACAGTCAAGGGGGAACAAAACCGAATGCAGCAGTATACACAGGGGCATCTGCAACGCGGGAACTGGCAAAAAAGGATAATGTTAAGGAAGGTACACGTACAGAAAAAATCAAAGTAAAATGTTAAGCACGAACGTACCTCCGCACGGTAACCTGAGTGTGGACGTCCGCTGGGGAAGACCCCAATAAAATGGAGCCTTCCGGGATGGTCCGTCTCAGACTAGCAAGGGTCTTCCCACCTGTCCCGGAAGCAAGGCTAGGATGATCTATCCTCAATCTTTTAGCAGGAAGGGAGTCGCTCTGCTTTGACAACTGTTTCCTCTTGGCCTTCTCCGGCTGCTTCTGAGCGGCATCTCCTTTCTCAACCACAGTCAGATCGCCTTCCGGGTCTACAAAATCAACGTAAGTACTCACCGGGATAACATTCTCTTCCGCAACAACATTTTCTCTCGCAGATGAAGCGGAAACTTCAGGACCAGCGCCAGAACCACTACCACTTGCTTGGTGTACCGCAACAGGAGCATCCAGGGACACGAAGCAATGTTTTATACTTTCAAGCAACGTCACTTGCTCTTCCCCTTTCTGGACCTCCACCGCTTGCACCTTCCGGGGGTCAGCAGTCCTGATATAGTCAAGCAAACCTATGTCTGCAAAATAAATACCAAAAGATTAAACCCTATAAAAAACATAATATTAAAAAACTTCTTTTTCCACCAAAACAAAATTTTACCTACCCGTTCTATCAGGTCTCTCAAAGGCTGGATAGGTGTTTTCACCAAATGGATAGTATGGGCTCAAACCCACAAGAGCTAAAAAACATTCCGGATACCGCCGGAAAGGAGCTTTATTAGAAGAAAGGACCTGAACAGTCTGCTCTTGACGAGCAGTGAGATGGGGAGCCGGATCTTTTTCCAACACGCCCCCCGTATACAAAGGGACGAAGATGGTCTGCCCAGTACTTAATAGAATCCGGAGGCTTCGAGAGACAAGAATGAGCCGACATGGAACGTTTCGCAAACGAAAACAATCCATCACTATATATACGCGCGTCAAAACCTCAAAATGAGATATACGAGCAGCACCGAAGAGGGATAATTGGGAAATATGTATACGAAATATTTGAGAACGGCTACAAAAAATTTGGTAAGAGGAATCCTATAGCCATAATAATGAAAAATCACCTCGGAAAGAATAAGTAATCCCAAAGAAAGAGGTGGAAAAATTAGTGACGCCGAATAATGAAAGAGGCCCATTATCACGAGTTGCTCCTCTAATCCGGTAATGGTTAAAAGCATGACGAACTTGGCGAAGGTGTGTAGACTTCAAAGATCTTAACACGCATGCCCCAAGATTGTTATCATTACCCTAAAAAAAAATAAAAAAAAACAAACAAAAAAAAAAAAATAAAAAACCAGAAAAATAGACTGGAAGGTGGAGTCCCTCTGTGGATATCCTTTCAAATGCTTCTTGGATGCATACAAGGGGTACCACCAAATTAAGATGGCAAAAGAGGATGAAGAAAAAATGGCGTTCATAACAAGCCAAAGGATATTTTGCTATTCTAAGATGTCGTTCGGTTTAAAGAATGCCGGTTCAACATATCAACGCTTAGTGGATAAAGCATTCCAAAGGCAGATTGGACGTAACCTAGAGGTGTATGTCGACGACCTGGTTATAAAAAGCCACACGGAAGAAGAAATCATCCGAGATATAACAGAAACATTCAAAACACTTCGACAGATAAACATGAAATTAAACCCAAAGAAATGCACCTTCGGAATGCAGGAAGGAATGTTCTTAGGTTACAAATAAACACAAACGGGTGAGAGCATGTCCTGATAAGCAAGAAACACCTTAGCTTGCCATCTCCGAGATGCTCAGGACGGCAGAAGCTACAAATGGAAAATTAAAGCGAGTCAAACAGATTCTTGTCAAAATCAGCAGAAAAATCGTTACCTTTTTTCAAAACCTTGAAAAAGTGCACAAAAAGAGTGATTTTCAATGGACACCGGAAGCCGAAGAAGCCTTCAAGCAGATGAAGAAACTTATTGCAGAGCTCCCAACACTGACTGCACCAAGGGAACATGAGGAATTAATCATATACTTGGCTGCAGCAAAAGAAGTTTTAGCGCGGTCTTGATGACGGACAGGGAAGGCAGGCAAATACCAGTATATTTCGTAAGCCGCACCCTACGAGGCCCGGAAGTCAACTATACTCCCATGGAAAAGTTGGTGTTAGCTTTGCTCAGTGCAAGCAAACGGTTGAAAAGATACTTCCAAGCACACACGGTCGTTGTAATAACAGATCAACCAATAAAGCAACTGTTGTCAAGTTCGGAAATATCCGGAAGAATGCTGAAATGGAAGTTCGAGTTAGAAGGATATGACATCCAATATAGACCAAGGACTGCAATTAAAGGCCAAATATTGGCAGATTTTATTGTAGAACGACCGGAAAGAGTCTCCGGGCGAACTCATAGCAGAACCGGAAGTACTACCGGAGCCGTGGACGTTGTTCACAGACGGCTCATCATGCGTAGACGGCTCCGGAGCAGGACTAATACTAACAAATCCGGAAGGGGCAGAATTCACCATGATGCCAATGAAGGTTTCAAGATTCGAGTCTACTAATAATGAATCCGAATAATGAAGCATTAAATAGCCGGTCCTCAGTTCTCCGGATCGCAAAACAAATGGGTGTAAAGAACTTGCAAGCACATGTTGACTCAAGACTTGTGGCCAATCAAGTTAACGGCTCTTACATCGCCAAAGAGTCAGGCATGGTTCAGTACTTAAACAAAGTAAAAACACTTGCAAAAAGCTTCAAGGAATTTTCCATCAAACAAATACCACGAAGTGAAAACAAGAAAGCAGACGCCCTAAGCAAGATTGCGTCCACAAGCTTCGCGCATCTTAACAAACAGGTGCTCGTGGAAGAATTGAAGGAAAAGCCCATAAACGAAAAGGAAATTCTCGACGTAGTAGAAAAAAGAAAAGATGCAACTCATGATGACACCCATTATGGTGAGTACTTTGCAAAAGAAATCCTTCCGAAGGATAAAAAGAAGGCCAGGGCGGTACGTCGGAAAGCCGCCAGGTATGACATGATCAATGGAACCCTATACAAGAAGTCCTTTTTAGGACCATGGCTCCGGTGCGTCGGACCACTCCAAGCAAACTACGTCCTAAGAGAAATACACGAGGGGTCGTGCAGCATGCACTCCGGCCCAAGATCTGTGGTTGCCAAAGTAATCCGAACAGGATATTATTGGCCAACAATGCATATGGATGCACGGAACTTGATAAGGAAATGCAATGACTGTCAAATACACCGTCCCGTCACAAGGAATCCGCAGCAGAACTTGACCCCCATCACGTCTCCATGGCCATTTTATAAGTGGGGGATAGACATAGCCGGACCTTTCCCGGAAGGCCCAGGTAAAGTCAAATTCTTAATTGTCGCTATCGACTATTTCACTAAATGGATCGAGGCAAAGGCCGTTGCAACCATCACCGGCAATCAAGTAAAGAAGTTCGTATGGGACAACATTGTTTGCAGATTTGGCCTACCAGGGGAAATTATATCAGACAATGGAAAACAGTTCCGTGATAATCCATTCAAAGATTGGTGTGAGAAACTGTGCATCCGTCAATGCTTCGCTTCCGTGAAACACCCACAAGCGAATGGTCTAGTTGAAAGAGCAAATAGAAGTTTAGGAGAAGGAATAAAGGCAAGGCTTGATGAAAAAAGCAAAGATTGGTTAGAAGAACTTCCGCACGTCCTATGGGCCCACCGTACAATGATCAAGTCAAGTAACGGGGAAACACCATTCTCACTGACTTACGGCACGGAAGCTGTCATCCCGGCAGAGATAGGCATGCCAACACTCCGGACCGCGAAGATAGATCAAACTAAAAACAATGAAGCTAAGGGTATCAACTTGGACCTTATAGAAGAAAGAAGGGAGCAAACAGCAATACAAGAAGCAAAAAGCAAGAAAAAGATGGAAAAATATTACAACTCAAGAGTTCGCGACACAAGTTTCAAGCCGGGCGACATGGTCTACCGCAGCAATGAAGCAAGTCATGCCAAGGACGAAGGCAAACTTGGACCCAAATGGGAAGGACCGTACGAAGTTAAAGAGTCGCTTGGAAAAGGAGCTTACAAACTCAAAGACTGCAAAGGAAATGAAATGCCGAGGAAATGGAACACTTGTAATCTCAAAAAGTGATATAAATACATGAAATGTAAGAAATCTGCCACGCACATTCGATGCTCCGGGAGGCAATATCTTTATTTATCCGCATTTTGTAATATTTTGAATTTTAATGAAAAGTGGGGATTAGCTACCCCCATGAGTTTTTAAATTCGCGCACCGAGCGCGCGCCTCCGCTTTCTTTACTTTTGAAAGTTTATATTAATTGTTTGTAAGAACACGCAGCAAGGAGCCATGCTCCACAAAAATATTATCCCGTATAATAAAGGTTGAGCAACCTCAAAATTAGCTCAGGCGCGTAAGAGGTATTGCAAGCCCGACACCGAAAGAATAACCCACAAATATTCACAAGATTATCTATTATAAACGTACACCAGTAATAAACAAAAGATAGCAAACATAGCACTAGAAAACGTGTTACGGAACGGACCTTCAAGAATCCGTCCAAATCAGATGTTAAACTTACACAGTTAAATATCAATTTACAATAAAAGCCGCAACGGCCACATACGGCCACGGCATGTAAAATAAATTAAAAACACAAGCTACCGTAACAGACCACATACGGTCACGGAAAAATCTCAAAACGAAGGTCTTCGAACTGGGGCATACAAACCACGCTCCCCAAATCCTCATCTGTGTCCAAATCCTCAACAAAGAAAGTAGCCGCGGAAGTACTTGCCATACCAATCAAATTCTGAGAGGATAAGGGATGAGAAATTATATCCACCATTAACTGACGAAGAGTCGCGGCATTCTTCCTCGCGCCTTCGGCACGGGTGTGAACGTTGAGTAGAGCAAAAGATAAAGAAGTCTCCCCGACAATAGTCTTAATGTCAGCATGGTAGATAGGGACAGAGAGCTGCTCAAGGCATGGTTGAAGACGAGCAACTTCAGGGAGGTCTGCCAAAGGACCATCCAAGAGAAAGCAATCCAAGACTTCATCTATCCCAAAATCTTTCTTAGATTTCAACAATTGAACCAAAGAGAAGTCCGCTTCCTCAAGAGCCCTTACCGCGTCAAGATAATAGGCCTCAGCAGCTTCTGGATTATAGGCCATGACCGCGAAAAGTGAGGTTCCGGCAACTCCATGCTCATGTCCGGCCGCCAAACCCTCTTGCATACCATAATCCACGACCCGGCCTAAAGCATGACCCAAAATTCCTTGATACTCGGGGGACTTAAAACATTTAACCATAGCAAGTTCCATCCCATGGGTGAACAACCATCTTCGTCCAGATAGAGTAGTCAGATAAGCTGGATAAAATTCCCCCTCCAACGACCGGACACATCCATCACGTGCGCCTCAAGTTCGGCCACACGATTGTACAACACATGAGCCCGTGCTTCCTGCTGAGCTTCCATCTTCTCTTTAAAATCACGAAAAGCGGAATGAAGAGTAGAAACCTGCAAGGATAAGAAGTTAAGTAAAAAATAAATAAACTCCGTAACAAGAACGAGTGGAATAAAAGTCATACCTCAAAAGAAAGTCCATCTCTCTCGGAGGACAGGGAGGAAATCAAGTTCCTGGCTTCATCACAAGCAGCTTGGGAATCATCAAGGGCAGACTTAAGATAAGTTGCGCGGGAATCAAGAAGGGAGATGTCAATCTCCTTCTGTGAAACAACACTCTTAAGAACCGACACTTCCGCGCTCAAAGATGATTTCTCCACAGTCAACACAGAAACTTGATCACGGAGACGGAAAACCTCCGCGGACTCCATCTCCTTCTCTTTCACCAAAGATTTCAACCTAGCAATTTCAGCATCCCTCTCCCTAAGAAGCACATCCCGAGCATCATACTTAGACCGAAGCTTCTCTTTAAGTTCCAGCTCATGTTCAGTACGAGACCTCACATCCGACCCAAGACAAATCTGTCGCGCCGCCCCTACATTGAACTCCTCAAACAATTGATCATAATCCATATTTCGGAGCATGGAGAAAAAGCCGGGGGGAGAGACATGATCAACCAACGCACGACAAGAAAAGCCGTCATCCAGCAGTGAATCGTTGGTTATATTCCAGCAAGGAATATACCAACGCTTGGCATCTTCAGAATTCAGAACGGCCGTCTCATAGAACGAGTCAGCCGACTCTTTAGACGTCTTCGGCTGGGAAGATCCGCCCACAATCCTGACGAAGTCACGAACAAGTGTCTTACCCCTCTAGGAAAGTCTCAGTTGTCAGCAGCAGTATATACAGGGGCATCCGCAACGCGGGAACTGGCAAAAAAATAAGTACAAGTACAGACAAAATCAAAATAAAATGTTAAGCACGCACGTACCTCCGCACGGTAACCTGAGTGTGGACGTCCGCTGGAGAAGAAGACCCCAATAAAAGGGATCCTTCCGGGATGGTCCGTCTCAGACTAGCAAGTGTCTTCCCACCCGTCCTGGAATCAAGGCTAGGATGATATATCCTCAATCTTTTAGCAGGAAAGGTGTCGCTCTACTTTGAAAACTTCTTCCTCTTGGCCTTCTCCGGCTGCTTCTGAGGGGCATCTCCTTTCTCAACCACAGTCAGATCGCCTTCCAGGTCTACTAAATCAATGTAAGTACCCACCGGGATAACATTCTCTTCGATAATAACATTTTCTCCCACAAACGGAGCAGAAACTTCAGTGACAATGCCCCACCCCCCCCCCCCCCCCCCTCCCCGGCCAGCGCCAGAACCACTACCACTTGCTTGTTGTACCGCAGCAGGAGCATCCAGGGACACGAAGCAATGTTTTATACTATCAAGCAGCGTCACCTGCTCTTCCCCTTTCTGGACCTCCACCGCTTGCACCTTCCGGGGGTCAGCAGTCCTGATATAGTCAAGCAAACCCATGTCTGCAAAATAAATACCAAAAGATTAAACCCCATAAAAAACATAATATAAAAAACTTTTTTTCCACCAAAACGAAGTTTCACCCACCCGTTCTATCAGGTCTCTCAAAGGCCGGATAAGTGTTTTCACCAAATGGATAATATGGGCTCAAACCCACAAGAGCTAAAAAACATTCCGGATACCGCCGGAAAGGAGCTTTATTAGAAGAAAGGACCTGAACAGCCTGCTCTTGACGAGCAGTAAGATGGGGAGCCGGATCCTTCTCCAACACGCCCCCCGTATACAAAGGGACGGAGATAGGGAATACCCTGGAATCAACCCAGAAAAAATGGTCCGCCCAGTTCTTAATAGAATCCGGAGGCTTCGAGAGACAAGAGGGAGCCGATAGGGAACGTTTCGAAAACGAAAACAACCCATCACTATATATACGCGTATAAAACGCACGAAAAACAGCTACCGACGGGCCAAGATCAAGTACGCGCGTCAAAACTTCGAAATGAGATATACGAGCAGCACCGAAGGGGGATAATTGAGAAATATGTATACGGAAATATTTGAGAACGGCTACAAAAAATTTGGTAAGAGGAATCCTATAGCCACAATAATCAAATAACCTAGTATAGACACCCACCTTACCCTCAGGAAATTGGGTGATAGTCACATCCCGCCCCGGGGCGGTAGGATGAACTTCATCAGGGATATAATAACTATTGCAAAAGCTCTCTACCATTTCTCGGGTCATAATGGAATGTTTATTAGCCATTTTGAAGAAGACAGACTAAGATAAATGCTAACCTGAATCTCGAAAAACTGAGAACGAGGAAAATAACGCACAGACGAGGAATAAGAAGTAAAAGCTCTAAGAAATTAACAATGGCGGTGAAAAGATTTCGAGAAGAGAAAAACAGTAAAAATGAGAGGGGTATTTATACTTTGGGTATAGTTACTACTACCGGTACTTGGATGACGCCACGTGTGTACCACTTGCCTAATCAACGATAGAAAAGCGCATGGGAAACTGGTGAAAAGCTGTCACCAGTCAGAAGGTAAAAGGACAGCAACGCTCCACGTCATTGAAGCGTCACCAACCCAGATGCGGTACGGCATAAAAATAGATAATTCAAGGAAGAAATAAAGTAGACAAAAGTCTAGCATTGATCACCGCACGCAGGACATAACCCGCAGGCAATATCATTCTAGACTGGGGGGACTTGATGACGTATACTAAGTGTACCAAGCCTCTGGGCTTGGGCCACATTATCACTCGGCCTTTTGGGCTAAACTTGACAATAACGGGCCATAGTAAAACCCAATCTCGCGTGGGCCTCGGCCCCAAACCTTGCGATCCGTCCGCGGATCCAGTTATAGACAATCCGTCCGCGGATCCACCTATAGGACGATCCGTCCGCGGAAAACATCTACGTCCGTTCAACACGATTGTTGCGGATCCTTGCCCGACAAGGGACCCACTCCGGCCACTACTAAAGTAACCGAAATACTAGGAAACCCTAGTACTAGACACCTATAAATAGGGATCACAATACATCCCAAAAAGGTACACAGTTATTCTTATTCTCTGACATATACTCTGACAATATGAATACTTACTCTCACGCCGGAGTCTAATCGTGGGGTCCGTCCCCACGGTAAGGCTAACGGTTTACTTTTAATTGTGCAGAAAATCATCATTTCTCTTGCTCTAGTACAAGATCAAGCACTCAAGTCACTTGGAGGCCTGACCCGACAAAGGACTTCAACACCTTGCCAAACCCGACGCGAATTTTGTACTAACATGTTCGATCTTTGTTCAGTTGCGGGGTCAAGAAATCCTTTTTTCTAGGGTTTTCCATGTAACGTCTATTATTTCTGATCTTGTTTTGGACTGATGATCTGATTTGGGAGCGATGGTAAGATCAAGAAACCCTAGTCGTCTAGGGTTTTATCCATGGTATGATTATATTTTTTCTGATCTTGCCGAGAATGGGGGTCTGGTGCTTCGATTTGTTATTGAAGATGTGTTATGATGTTTCTATCTACAGACTCGTTGATCTATTGGGTTTTGTTTTGTCATCCAATCGTAGGATCTGGTATAGAGATTCTTATTGGTTATGAGTTCTATCGTGTTTAGGATTCTTGTTTTTGCTATGGCTGGATCATGGGGTGTTTTTGCTCACTTCATTTACTGTATTGGTGTTGGGTGATGAGAAACCATGATTTTAGTGATGCTTTGGTCATTGCAAGCTGGTAGTCCTATGGGTTCGAAGTTATTCGGAAGTGGGTTTTATCGGGGAGAGTATATAGGTCTTCTTGCCGTGTTATTATGTTCATAATGTACTACTAAGAAGGGCAAAAGATGGGGATCATGGACTGCTATGGTTCAAGGTTTTTGACGCTGATCGAAGCAATTAGATTGACATCTTTGCTGTTTCGATTGTTGCTTGTTGTGCTAATGTTAGGTATTTATTATGCTTACATTGGCGTAGGGACATTTTGTTCCTATTATGGAGGTGTGGTTCTTTATAGATCATAGTTCCATGTCGAAGTTCTTTCATGTAGCTTTGTGATTGATGTCGCAACCTTAGTTGTGTTGGATTCTTAAAGATGCTGTTGGGACAGCACGTGTCTCTTTTACTATGGTTCAGCTCTATGAGGGATTGGAAGAAACGACTTAGTTAGAAGCAAGTATTCTTTTGTATTCTTGTTTTTTTCTATATTCGTTTTGGTAGTCATAAGTGTGGAGGTCTTATAACAAGCACATATGTACTCGGCTTTTCAAGATTTTGGGTTCTGAAGACCAACGAGTTTACTTGTTATTTTGTGACTGTTAGAGACAGGAAGTAACGTGTTCTATCATCACTTGTCTATCAAGGATGGGGTTATTATCTTGGAAATTAGGCTGCTGTATGGTCCTCGTAGCAATTTGAGTCTATGTTCAGCATTCTTATACTTCGAGTAGGTTGCTACGGATGCATTAGTGATCTATTGATGGTCATTCAGATGCGTCATCATTTCCAAGATATAGAAGTTAAGTTTGGATTACCTGTTTGTTCAATGTTATATGATTTATGTTCTAGGTTTTCCTTCTTAGTTAAGTCATAAGGGTGGCATGTCACTCTTATGTTAGTTGTTGCACAACGTTTGTTTGTGCATAGTTTTGCCCATGTAACGGGCTGTGATGCTAGGACTTCACCTACATCCATTGTACTTCAATGTTTTTTTGGTGTAATATATTTTACCGGGGTATTAATTCCCTTTTACCCAAAAAAAGAGGGTGGGGTTTTTACGATCAAACTAAGAGGGTGGTTTAGAATGATTATTTAAGTGCCATATTTACCCAAATTAGTTCTACTTGAATCAACATGTATACAACCTCAAATAATGTTGCTTACATGATGCTTCATTTTTCCAATGTTGCCTATGAATGATTACCTCAATTAATGTTGGTTACCTGATCCTCGTAGTTGGTGCTAAGTTCAAATATGTCGGATACTAAAACGACTCGTAAAACCATCCAAAGTATGCAAACTAATACGAATATCGAAATCCTAAATAGGGTGTATATTTGAAAAAGAACCTTTTTAACCTATATAACCCTTGTAAGCATAATAAACTATCCGCGTATAATAGAATCCCGGTATGAACGACGCGGCCCAAAAATAACAAAAAATAGCTCTGGAATCGTTTAAAGTATTATTCAGTAACTTCTAAAAAGGTTATTCAGACCAAAAAAAATCTACGTTTTATCATTTAAGAGAAAATGAAAGTATGTTGTAATTTTATTACGGAGTACAGTTGCTTTTCCCATTTCCAGGGTGCCACCAAGGACCAGGTTATTTCTTTTGACCAAACCTAATGTGCATTGATCACTTAAGAAATATAGTTTTAATGCAAAGGTATTAGCCCATGGATCGTGAAAAGGAAGACCAAACTAATTAGAAAACTACACGATTTAGATACTTAAACAAAAATTGTATAAACAGTTCAAAAACTGAGGACAACAGTGGCTAACGGGTCAACATGATCCATTAACATAGGCAAATCTGGTAACGGGTCTAAATGGGTTATATATGATATAGGTTAATACGGATTGGGCTGTGTTGATTTCAATATAGTACTCAGAAGTTAGGTCGCCATGACCGAAGTATACTATAAGTAAAATAGAAAAATAGGTACCCTTGATAAAACACAACATGTGAAATGATTTTAAATTTGGTAAGTTGTAAATATTTCACCTTCAATATCGAAATTAATTCAGACGGGCATATCACCATCAATATCAAAATTAATTCGTAGAACATCATATAATGCAGGTCTTACTCATAAATGTTTCACCTTTTTATGTAGTAGATGCATGTTTTGTGACAGGACAACAATTAATGGGTCTGCGTGATGAGAAACGTCTAGAATTTGATGTGACTGGGTGTTCAGATTCCTAAAACGATACTGAAAACAGCAGGACATGGTTTCAAACAATAGCAATCTAAAAGTTTGTTCATAATAGGAGCTAATAAGACATATATGTGTTCATCCAAACATTTCTTACAGGTCTTAGTTCATTATAAGGTGTCATAACATTTCCTTTTATTTTAGTTGTGAATGGCACATCCCATGTATACTTTGAGTTGTTATAAGATGATTAAAATTTAAATAAAAAAAGACAAAGTTTACATAACTTACCGTTTCTTGAAGGCTTAAACTGAAATATGATGTGGACTGTGGAGTCGTTTCTAGATACATATAAAAAGTTGAAATCAATATTGTATGCTTATTCTAATAAAAAAGCTACTTATCTCAAATCAACTTTCTCACTTATAAGTCCTACATGTGCTAAATTGCTATAAAAACAAACCTTTAAACGTGGTAAAATATGGTCAAAGTTGTGTGTATGAGATTTTTAAAAATGCAGATCCTAAGCTGTAAAAATAGTGGTCCATGTTTTACCAACTCTCCACCTTCATCCCCCATGCTTAATCATACATGAATCCAAATTAAGCTCTCCAAATTTGTCAAACTGTCACACGATAGACATATAGGATAAAAAAGTATGACTTTTACAAAGATGATCATGAATGCTAATAAGTAGTTTTAAAGTACAAGTGGGTTTCGGGTCGAAACATGTCATCTGAATCACAGGTTAGCCAAGTTTTCAGTTGGGTCGGTTTGGAACAGGTCACGGGTCGGAACATGTCTGGAATAATGGATTGACCCGTTTATTTTCACCCTTTTATTTTGGGTAAAAGGGAATTCATACCCCGGTAAAATATATTACACTAAAAAAGCATTAAAGTACAATGGATGTAGGCGAATTCCTAACATCTCAGCCCGTTACATGGGCTCAAACATTTACACAACTTGTGCAAAATCTACCACAAAAGTGACAAGCGTATAAATCTTGCTCACGCACTCATAAACAGCAATCTTTCCGTCATCAGATGAGTATAGATGTGGTGCACGTACTAGACTACTACAAGGTCCTCAATAAGAACCATTCCATAGACGAACCTCAAAAACATGCTCGTATAAAGAAAG